>JAODGB020034647.1:0-10717 GCA_027574905.2 Earota dentata
AATAAAAAGCCGAAGAAGACAAAACGGATGCTACGTCAAGGCAAAGTGACGCGCTTAGGGGATTGGCTCAGCGCTGAGTCCTTAGCAAAGACTCTCGGAAGGAAATGGCAATTCTGTCTAGTAAGCTTTCGCCGTGTTTCAGGGTGTGTCCTATTCGTTAAACGATCAAAGAAATTAGTAAATTTCTACTCCTATCTGCTAAATATTGTAGAAAGAAAAAAATCAACTGAAATTAAAAAAAAAACTGTTATCAGTAATTGTTTTCATATTTCAAAGAGTAATCATCGTAATTAAGAATCCTGTAAGACGATAAAGTCTTAACGCAGTTACTTCGTTCGCCACATTTCACGTAATTAACTTATCTCCCGCTCATTACACACTTTTCAGACTTTTAAACTTTCCAACTCCCTTGCCCCAAAGTAACCAAACAATTATTTGTTTCCCCTCAAACTCTCCGCGTCAAAATTAAAATGAATTTTTGAAGAAAGCTACTCTTATATGCGTATTTAAATTTCGTTTTTGTGCTCGCACCTCATTTTAATTTCAAATATTTGTTTCACAATATTATGCATAATAATTTGAATTTTTATTAACGCAGACAATAACACTAGCTGCTTGGAATTGGCGGCGGGGATGACTCTAGGGCCTAGGCGCACCCTTTGGTCGCGGCCTGTATCTGTCTAATTAAAAAACTTTATAACGACATAACGACAGATTGAGCTTCGTCCGCCATGACGGCGCGGCGGGAGCAAACTAAAAGTTAATATAAAAGGAACGCCCGAGTGGAGCTGTGAGGGGGTAGAAAAAAGTTTGCCACCGAAAAGAATAACAAACTATCTGTCACCGCAATGGAAACTTTGCGACTTCATTGCCACGCACCAGCACGGAAAGTATTTCTATTGTGGCACATTGAAATTTGCAAATTGCACGCATTTTATTTACATGAATCTGCATATTTAACTCAAAGTTATATTACTTTCAGCTTTGTGATAATTTTGCCCAAAGAACTCTATTGTATTTTTACTAATGTTTGTGCCGAAACCGAACGGACATAACTCGGAATAACTCGAAAGGATTGTAGTACACAATTGTCACATTGTAACAACCCTATAAAAAGGAAATCTAATTATAATTTCAAACATTTTTTTAGCACGCATTTTTTTGTTTCTTTGGCAGAGATACGGATTAATATATTGTGTTTGCATTGTGCGGGATTGTGAGAGTTTCTCGTTTCGCGTTTTCCATTGTACGCATTTTCGAATTAAATAAATACACAGCGCGGGCGGTCGCTTATTATCCGCGCCCGCGCCCGATATCGATGCCAGCATGCAGCAGGTTCAGCGGTGGCCCGATCTTTGTTGATGCTCATTGCCAATCGAAATATTGGAATACCGCATGGATAATATGCTGGGGCCACTTCATTTTCCGATTTGAATCGTATTTGAATTATTTTTGTATTTGCCGATTGCAAAAATCAAATACAACACACTCTATATTCGAATATAGCATCATGAACAATCATGCATTTTTACAAACGCAATCGTGAATACTGTGTATAAAAAGTTGCCTACCTTTGTATTGATATCCTGTCCAGGATATATTGTTCACTTGTGATTAAATTAAACAGTTTACATTTTATCACTTATGACCTGTCGGCGGTTAGAATGCAAATCAATAACCAATCAAAATATGATTTAATGTGCCTGTAAATACATATTGCGCAAATAAATAATCCTTTTTGTGGCCACGCCGAAATCGAAGTGGCGATGTTCGGGCATTTGGGCCGCGCGCACATTCAATTAATTTCCGGCGCGCCCGCGCTTCCGGTCGAAGCATCTAATCGGCATTATGGTAATTTATGCCCACATATGTCAGCCGGGCGGGTGATAAGCGCCGATGACTTGCCAATTATTGTTGTTCGACTGATTAAGGACAGGAGTGCGCGCTCACAGGCTCGCTTTGACTTCTAATCGCTCCCACCGCATTTGCATACTGGATAAACAACTTGCTCAACTCAGATATACCCATAAATAGATTAGCGACTTGGCCAAAACAATTGATTCGCTCAATTAAAATTAATTATAATCAACAATGGAGCGCATTGTAATTCAAAACTGGGAATTGCGATGGTAAATAATACAAACCATCGTTCATATTAGATTTGTTTGTAACTAGGACTAGGCACTAGAAAATAATTCATGCTTCTTCATTGGCATTGGATAGGCGGATAGGTTCATGTTCACGGTCTCGTGCCGGTTCTGATCAATAATACACTCGTTTAGATCCAGACGAGACCTGGATTATCAATGTGTGCGAGCAGAGTTTATTAGAAAATGAAATATTTTGCACCGGCCGGAGAGGGTTGGAGAAGACTGCGAAGGTAAGGCGTAAAACATGACGGTGCAGCGGCGCAAAGAAATCTCCGCTCGTGGCGCGCGCGACGTGAGGTGGCGGCGGCAGGCGGCAGCGGGGCACCCCCAGGTGTTGCACGCTGAATTAACGCGAGTAATTGCTAATACTTTCGTGCGAGATTTACGGCCCGAGCGCCTCGACTATTAAGCATTAGTTCGACATGGCGCGCGCCGCGCCGTCCCCCAAACGAGGCTAGGCATCTTACACGCGGCACGCTCGATTTAACTTTGTTAATTTGAATTTTCAATCAATGTGATAATTAACTTTTTTTTCTTTATCTTGGCAAATTGAAACAAACCTTGAAATTAAAAGTTCACTTCCAAAAGCAAAGTTTGTAGAGAAAGTAGGTACATACTTTGAAATTGGTTCAAAATTTGCTGATTTGTTCTTGTTTGACCTTTGCGCATGTCTGCATTTTTCTGCTGCTGGTCGCGGCGAGGGTCTGAAAGCAGAGATACTTCTGTGGCTCTCGTATGTATTAATATAGTTGCTGGATCACGGCCGAGTCGAAACTTGTTCTTGTGTGGCCGAGGTTTCCAGCGCTGACGGATTTTCCATTTCCGCTCCGGCGAGTGAATAAGATTTTATCGATAAATGAAAACGTTATATGAGGGCGCGCGCCCTCCGGAGCGCACACAAAGCCGACCGAATCGATGTGGTACACTTATATCTTGCGGCGGCAAAAATTTCCAGATTATGTTTACCTTGCCGCCAGTATTTTTAGGCGCGCGTGGAATTAAAAACCAACCGAGTTTATTCACACCAAATTGTTTTCACGGCGCGCATATCGCAAAAACTCAGACCTCAGTTCATGAACTTTGAACGTCATTTTTTTGTATCTACGACATGTAAAAGCCTCAATTAAATATACTTTTAAGAATGGACAAGAAAGCGAGTAATGTTTTTTATTGCATAAAAAGATGGTTTGAGTTACCGCTAGATGTTGTTAGTATTATATTGGAAAGTAATTGGAAAGTAATCTACCAATTTTTAAAATCTATTGATTACAGCGAATGTTGTTTCAATCTTTGATTAATCACAGATTAATTAATCGCGTTGTCGATTAGGAAAGCACAAATTGTGCGAATTGCGCAGCGTAGAGAGGTACAATTTGAAGTCTTAAAGCCTTGAATAATATGAAGTTCTCCGGCATGAAGATACGAAGCCGTGGAAGTAATCGCGTAATCAACGTAAATTAATTACTTTATGCTAGGACCTAGACGAGCGAACCATCGCTCGCCTCGTCACACCCGGTTCGGTGTCGTTCAGCTGCGTCGTGCGTCGACATTATACCCACATTATTCAAATTAAACAAACTACACGCGAACCTGCGAACGCCGCAATGTTCTCATCTAATTTTCTGATCGATACGTGGCGTTAATAATTAATCCGTTCATGTGCAATTATGTGATGATTATGACAATTTGACGCATGATATCCCGGGAAAAACTCGATTCAAACTCTCGCTTTATTTATGCATTTCGTAATTGCGAATTGCGTGGATTTTATTGATTGTTGTACTTTTACATTTCGTTTTCAAAGTGTTTTAGTTTTATGCTTCGTTTATCTTTGGTGCTGTGCGCCTGGCGCTAGTGTGCGCTGAATAATGCACGCCTCTATAAAATTAATGAAACAATAAAAAGTCGCCTGACCGGAAGCCGCAATAGGCAGCAAGGAGTCGAGGCGCGTGGAGCGAGGGGCGAAAAAAGCGCTGAACTTTTTCCGCACTTTTCAACAAGCGCGCACGCTGGCACGCCGGCGAAAACGTAAAGGACAATGTCAACACACACCCACCGCGGGCAGGAGGGCAGGACTGACATCCTTCGCGTTTCCACCCTCTCCCCTCCGCAGCCACATCGAAAGTAGAAAAAATCCGGAGAGTAAACTCTTTTATTAGATTCGAAATTTATTAAACTTTTTTGCGGCTCGTTTCGTTTTCGTCAAAAGTTTGACTTTGACTTTGAGCTACGCCTACGGAACGTGACTGAAATTTGCAAAATTTTATGTTTAATCAACGGCGAGTAACAAACAAATAAAACAGACATCCAAAAGACAGTGTGCCCGTGCTTTTTTTTTGGTGCTTCAATTTTGATGTTGCTCGCGGTATGAATTTTGCGAAAGTAGAATGTTTACACTTTACACCTTTTCGGCCGGCAAAGCGTGTAATCGCTGTGTGCAGCGACCATTGCGCGTTTTGCGGCATCCGCGGTCGAAATATCGATTCGCCCAGCACCATCATCGCAGTCACGGCGAGCTTTGGGGGCAAAGATAAACTGCACCTTGCAGCGCTGGGTCATATCTGACGCCTCCCAGACGGCCGCCACCGTGCAAAACTACCCAACTACCACCTGCCGGCGTTCGTACATCCGACAGCTAACAATCATCTCAACATTGGTATCTACAATACGTGTACGTCTACTACCTTATTTATGCTAGAATAAAATAAAAATCAATGTTCACTTCAGTAATTATGTAAGACCGGCGCCTCCACATATTGCAAGTGCATGTAAATATTTATCTGAATGAAGCTTTTCTTTAATTTTTGGCGTTTGGCTTTAGATTTTGTTGTTGTATTTTTTAACAGTCAGTAGTTTGGGTATGCCAAGCTCATCCGAAGGCTTGGCCCGCGAGGGCAATGTCGGACGGCACGCGAAGGCATTACGATTGTAATTCAACCCCGCCTTTATATTTGCGTATAAATTACGCGCCGCTGCCCACTGACCATACATTTCCTATTGTGCCGTATTCCACATTTTCCTCCTTCTTTCGCTCCACTGTTATCCCCCTTTGTGTCGCCGTTATTTCAATCATTTCCTGGGCGCCGCTTTTTAAAAACTTTTGCGTTAGTTTTAATCTCCGACTTTCTATCTTTCTCCGCTCAAACAAAGAGATAATTGCGCCAGTATTAAATCTCTGGGCTATTTTTAATCCAGATTACGATCACAATTAAGCATACAAATGTTGAGATTAATGCGTTCGCTGAAAGACGCCCTTCTTTGGCTTGAATACGCGAACGCGTTTAATTCAACGGCCGACGCGACGCCGCGGCTAATCTGTTGAATGTATTGTTGAAACGCGCGACAACTTTATGAATATGCGAATGTAAACACACATGTGGATATTAACCGTGAGATGTTTGTTGGGACACATGCTAATATGGGGTGGATAAATAATGAATAAAGTTGTGTCGCGTTATGAACGTCCCCGACGACGCTGAGTGTTGCTGAGTGTAAACAAGTGGCGAGCACACAAAACCGAGTACTTATCATTAGTTTTCGTCCGTCCTGGAGCCGGCCTGCTACTAGGACAAGAGAGTTTTCTCCCCGGCCGGCCGTTACCATAGATTCCTGATGTACCATTATTCAAGGGGTTGGAACATTATGCCCTGGGCAATATTTCATTGAAGTCATTATCAACATTAGGAAATTAAATTGATGCTTTAAGAAAAATGAGTAAATGTAATATTTCCAGGTAGGATTAATACAAGATTGGTATTTTTCCGTTTTGTCTGATTATTTTTGTCTGTAATTAAGCTCCCTGGTTACGTGTCGTTTGCAGTTGCTTTCAGTAGAGACGACGCAGGTAAAGTCATGGATATAAAAAGGAAGCGACGAAAGAGCCGATCCGAACATCATCAAACAAGTCATCCGCCGCAAAACCGCGGCGCGCACGTAAACCCAATTTAAGCACCCGCTGGATACATTTAATTTACCTCCACTTATAAACACCAAGCCGCCGTTAAACCCACGGCAGCGGCGCGGCGCCGAAACACGCAGTTTATCCATACACACTCACGGGCGTACGTACACAAAAAGCATCGGGGGGAGCAGGCGCTACCCAAGGCGAAACTAATTTTCCAATCAATTTTCTACTTCCATCCCACGTCGCGCCGCCGCCGCGCGTCTTCTTCGCCTGCGTGCGCCAGACATCGGATGCCAGGATGCTTCTTGCCGCGCTCCGCGAAGAACGCTCAAAGCTTAAACGCTTGTAGACTCAACAACTCAAAGACGCCAAACACTCGAAGCGTTTTCGCGAAGCACACTGGAAGCACTCGAAACACCACTCGGCGTAAGAACGCTAAGACAATGTTATCCGCCGTAATGTGCAAGTTTTATTTCCGAACGTTTGCCCGCCGTTTTCGGCGACGATAAACGACGAGCCGTGCGCTGCGGGTGCTTCGGCGTGTATCAGTGTTTCATCAAACATTCAGACGTGTTCCCAAGCGCACGCGGGGGAAAGCCGACGTACAAACAAGTCCTTCAGTCGGCAGGTGGTTTCATGGCGGGGCGCGCGGCGTCGAGTCACAATTCGCAGACGGGCTGATACAGACGGATCTCCTTTATTATTGAAAGCGTTTTCGGCAAACTGTAAACGTTTAACGTTTGGAAACCAGCCTGGAAGTAAACTTCTTGTACACATCATGTAAGCGGCAAGGATCAAAAACTTGGACTTTTAAATTTTGCACGAACGAAACAAAGTTTGTTTAATAAAAAATAAATTTTACGCAGCTATTGATTTTCTTCAGAAGGAGAATAAGATTATATCTCTAATAACTTGATATCTTTACTTCTTGAGAAACTGTCATTAGATATGTACTTTATTTCAGTCGGCGGGCGAGTTTTGCATGGATTTTACACAAAAAATAGGATTTCTTGCTCTTATGTCTGCCCTTGCTTGTCGCCTACTGATTGCGTCTTTAAATTTCCTTCTCCCGCCCCAATTGCCTTTTCTCAGTTTTCAGTTTGCAGTTTGTTTGCCCCTTTGCAGCGGAGCGCGCGCTGAACTTAAACTTATGTCGAAATCGTCTAATAAACTTCTTAATGATCAAAATCGGGCCATAAATTTTCGGCTCCTCTTAGGCGTCCGCCGCCGCCGTCGAATTCGTCGACGCTCTCGGCGAGGCGATAAGCCGACGCCGTCGGGCCTGCCAAAGATCAGCGCCCCGAAATTGCCGCCTCCGAAGTTCAAAACGAGCGCGCCGTAATTGCAGATCGAGAAATACAGAGCGAAAAGTCGGTTGAAACAAGAGATTTTCCTGCCTATCCGGCCCCCGTTCCTGGGAGCGTTAAAGACGAAAGGACTAAATAGCGTTCGATATAATTTTATCGAAAAGTTTGCTTCAACTCGACAAAGCAGAGAAAAGCGAGAGAGGCTGGGACGAAAATAGAGTTTAATCATCGTTCATCCTGTTATCCAGTTATATTATCTTAATATTGGCCGGTTTAAATATTAAGTAGGCCCAAAGAGCAACGATTTTAATTTGGAATCCTGCCGAATCTGGCACTCGTCGCACCGCAATAAGCAATTTGCCCGCAAATTACCCGTAAACTTTCCTGTCTCATGTCGTTAATGTGAGATAGTTTTGTGCCCGTGCGTTCGTATGCGTTCGCTTTTTATTTTTCGAAAAAGCCGCGGGTAGAAAATTACGTCGATGAACATTATATTAAATTGCGCAGCGATCCGCCTTTTGGTAATTGCGTCCAGACATGAACGACCATTTTTCCATTCTGAAAACTAAACAATGCGAAGCAAACAAGGATAACGAAATTGTTGTATTGAAGAATTGCTCGTCTACGTTCTCCCCCCAGCAACCCCGCCAGCTAGGTGAGCTCTCTGCACTTAGGCATTCAAGTATATTGATATTAATGTTTCATCGCGTTTACGTAGCCTACTTCGCTTCGCCCGGGCATCGATACAAAAAAAAAACAACAAGAAGAATATGAGACAAGCAAAAAGAGGCAAATTAGCTTTTGCCCGGCAGGCAACGCAATCTTTAACTGAAAAACAATGAGGAATATTAACATCGCCAACCACACTTTAACCGTCTAGACGCTCAATAGCAAATTTCACCTGGCATAACAAAAAGTTGACCCAGATTATGCAATATGTTGTCCCGGCCGATGGGCATGTGGTGTTTTTGTATATGTTTGTGCTGATGTTTATGCGCCATGCCTGAAACAACAAACTAGCGATGGCGCCGCGAACAACACCATACTCTGGAGATGTGCAAATTAGGTGGCTGACGTATGAATAGCGTAATGCTCGCGCGGTGGTGGTCGGCCGCCCCCGAAATACCCTCCGTGGGGGGTGCAAAATATAATTTAGTATGGACTGGCCGAGTCCGCTGCCCCGCGCTGCAATGCGCTGATCTTAATTACCGATATCGAATGTTGCCCCCCCGCTTGCCTCAATCCCGGCGACCACCCAGCATACGCGCTGCTCTGTTTCTCTCATTTTGGCGGACTATCTTCTGTTTTCTTTCTGCGCGCGTGCCGAGCACCTAAAGCCACTTTACGAACGAGATTTATGCACAATCTGATAACGATTCGGCGAAGCGGTGGGCGTCAACGGCATAAGTCTCTCAAAACCATCCGATACACATGGAAAATGTGTTCCATCACAGTGCACATCACGATGTTATCTAGCCGATATCATCCTATAGTGAATTTTAAAGTTTCGAAGCTCTGGAATTCTAAACGAAGAGAACAATTTGTACTTTTGTACATTTGCAATTGGCCATGTGTACTTACCATATAGAATTCTTAGATATGGCGGTGCTTGCAGTTCCGTCGAATTGTGCCAATCCGATTGCGACATCCATTACCCAAATGCCGATGTAATTGGAGGGCCGCCGCGCACACATCGATGCATTGTCGTGCGTCGGCATGAATCAAGTGTGCATATGTTTCCGGAGGGCGGCCGGAGGGGTGAACATCGCACGGGCGCACCTTGCTCGATCGACGATCCAAGCGGCAACAATGCCAACGGCGCCTGCGGCCCAAATTGGCTGGGAATTAATTAATTAATAGCTAATAGGTCATTAATGTATCTAATTTACCGGCGCGCGGCGGTTGCTGTCAATACGCGATGCCATTTTGCGATTGATCGAATATTAAGTGTTTCTCTTTATTTATAAAAAAAAGTAATGCTTGGACATTTTAGCTTATATAATGTGTCGCTCTAAATCTAAAACAACAAACAAGCGCTCGTTGATGCAGATCGTGCGCTCATCCGGCCTGGTTATGGGGGGTGGCGTACGTAGTGATTCCCCAGCCGCATGTTCACACTGGTGTATGCGAGCGCGGATGCGCGGCCACAATTTCGGTGCGTCCGGGACTAATTTATGAACACCTGAACCGCGGCGCGGTGGCGGCGGCGGAGGCGGCGGCGTGCGTGCGTGCCCGCGGTCGATTAGATAACATTGCGGCGCGTAACGTACGACTCATGAAGCGCCATCCGCATTTTTCAGTCAGCGCCGCCGCGCCAGAAAGCCTCCTGCCAACAACGCAACGCCCAAAATTTTCGGCCACAACCAGAAGCTCCAAACCCAGCAATACGAGAGCAAAAAGAATAGATGCTTCATACGCACTGACCAATGAAGGACATTGGATAAGATATATTGTGAAAAGACACACACGCGTTAAAGGGCACGGACACGCAACCCCCAAATAGCGTGAAGACAAAGAGGCATCCTGCGAAGAAGCCAGGCTATTCTACGATTGCGTGAAAATTGAAAAGTTATTAGCTGAGCAAGAGATAACTCTAATCAATGAATTTACTACTGCGGATAGCATTGGGCTTACAGTTGCGTTTAAATTGGATTTCCTGTACGGGCTGTCGGGTGCCTTCACACCATCTAACCTTTGTTAACTTCTGCTAACAGCCGTATTCTTCTCGGTCACTTACCTACACGGCTCTAATCAAATTTACGACGATTTCGCACCTTGCGTTTATTTTTAGTTGTTTTTTTATTCACCGAGTGCAAAAACATGTTTATCAACATAATATTTACGAAGTGCCACGCCAGCATTCACACAATTAGTGGTCTCTGATAGGCTTTTGTGCTGAGCATTAGTCGGCCAATTAAAAAATTAAAAAGCATAATTGCATTACGTCGCTGACATATTTTATCCAGGCTTTTGCCAGCAATTGCGGCGCACACCGGATATAATGCGATTAAAACCGACCACACTGGCTCGGTAAAAACAAACCGCCAAAGAAAACACAAAAAAAAAAACCGGAAAACTGCGTAGAACCACAAAAAAATACAAAATATTTCAAACTTATTTTTTTCAATGTATAACAACTTTAACTATTGTTTGTGAATTTCATCATGATTGATGTTCTAAATTGAAAAATAGCGTCCAGGCTTCTTTTAGTTGCTCAATTCTCGTTTTTTATTGCCATGCCCAAACGACATGAATACGAGAGAAAGTCAATGCAGTCAATAGCAATTTCAAGGAGTTTTTTCATTCCTTTCTTTGTTCTCTTTCGCGTAAATTTTAAGCTTTGAGGAGGAGTTAAA
>JAODGB020034786.1:0-16181 GCA_027574905.2 Earota dentata
TAACAAGCTTTATGAGCGTTGTTATATAAAGTTGTGTTATCCATTCTGGTTTAATAATATAATTTTTAAATATAAAATCATGCGTTTTGTAGCAACTTTCGAGAGTTTATTTACTTTGTGCACGAAATAACACCTGGAATTTCCTTCTGTATTACCTATAGTGTAAGTTAAGTTGCCTACTTGAGCATAAGGCATAACTCATACGCCGTTCACGTTAGTTGCGTTGCAGGTCGAGGATATTTTAAATTTCTTCACATCAAACAAGCAGAAAGAATTGCAGTTTTTACGCAGCATTCATCAAGTTACACTTTTCATCACAATTTATGCACATTAAACTATTAATTCTACTTTCTTTATAAAAAAAGAAACACCCATGGATTTCACGTCGACGCAACTCAAGTCTCACCGTGTCACACAGTATTGAGTCTCCTTTCATTTCTCCTGCTTGTTCAATGTGCGAGATTTGGGATGGTGGGATGGATTTAGAAGGCAGCAGCGGCAGCAGGGCAGCAGGAAGCCTGTCACTACTCTACGCCGACCCCGATATTACGCCTACACCTACAAGTCAGTTGCGCCTTGCGAGTGCTGATTACATACATACACAAGCAATGCAGGCAATCATCTGATCACTCCGCGTCTAACAACAAAGCGACCGTCGCACGACGCACAACAATGAGCGTTCCCTGCCGCCCACAATCACGAAATCAGTGAAAGTGCTACTGCTGCTGGTGCAGGCCGCCGTAAATTCCACCGCAAGCGAATAATGTTGCAGTGCATCCTGTCTACATTATGCGCACGGGCTCGATGAACACGATTTTATGTGAGTGCGATGCCCAAAACTAACAAATATGCGCGTAGTGCATAGTTAAATCGTTAATTAAACTTTAAAAACTAGCTCTAGCCCAAGCCCACGTATTGTACGACCTGAGTATGTGGATCAATATACTGTACACACTTCATAATTTCACGACTTTACACTTTTCTATGTTGTAGTTTTCATGTTCTCTGAATGCTCTGAATCTTTATTTTGATGTGACATCTGTGACAGTTAGAAAACAAACTCAGCTGATTCGCAAACATTGTCAAAATTACCTGCTCCAAAAATATTTCCATTATTCCTTGTAGCTGTAAAAATTACGACTCTCGGATTGATTTAGTTCACCAGCACTTACATTTACTTGGTGTTTATGAAGTTAGTTTTAGTAGTGATCAATGGCAATACAATCACAAATTAATGACTGAATTACTGAATCATTGCAGTCTGATTGTGCATAAAGGCATGCAGTGAGTAATGGATGGGTATGAGTGCCAAGGCTTCAGTTTTTATTCCAACTTTGATTCAGCAAACCTCCATCGAGTTGCATTTGTTCCCAAAAATGATGAAAGTATGTATTATGCAAGAATACATAATAAATAACTTGGAAATACTGTTAATATTGCTTGTGTTTGTAGATGACACACCTCAAACTACAATAACTGGCAAGACTGATGTTGTTGACTATGAATTCAACTTGTGGACCAAACCAGACTGTGCAGGCACAGAATTTGAGAATGGCAACAGGACATGGTTCTATTTTGCTGTTAAAAGTAAGAATTGGCATAAAAATAAGAAAATGATAGCTAATTCTAATGAATTTTCTATTGTGTCAATACTTTTAGCACCATTGCCATTGGTGTATGTTAAGTTCAACATTGTTGACATGAACAAGCAGGCAAAACTGTATGGACAGGGCATGGTACCAGTGTACCGGATGGTTCCTGGCAAACAAAATTTTGATCGCATTTTGGAGAAGCCAACATTTACCGTAAATGCAAGTTTTACCGCTGTTTTCACTCGATTAACGCTGCTTGTTTCGTAGGCTGAGGATGTGTTTACGCTGTCATTCAAATTCCGCATGCCGGAGAATACCAACGCGGTGATTTACTTCGCCTTCACCTATCCGTACAGTTTCATGGAGCTGCAGAACAAGCTGGATGCGATCGACAAGAAGCAGCGCAAGTCCGACCAGATCGATTCGCTGGACGATGTGTACTACGTGCGCGAAACCGTCTGCAACACTCTGCAGGGTCGCCGAGTCGACCTGCTGACAATCAGCTCGTATCACGGCATCACCGATCAGCGCGAGGCGCGATTGAGGAACCTGTTTCCCGATAAAAGCGTGGAGCGGCCGTATCACTTCGCCAATAAGAAGGTTAGAGTTAGGGTTAGGTTTAGGTTTTGGGATGACGCAATGAGAAATGCGCCATTTTTAATAATGTTTCTTTGTAGGTTATATTTTTATCCGCCCGAGTCCATCCAGGTGAGACGCCCTCCAGTTTTGTGCTCAATGGCTTCATCAATCACATCATCACGCGCGAGGACGCCATCGCGCAGACGCTGCGCCGGCTTTACGTGTTCAAGATCATCCCCTGCCTGAACCCGGACGGCGTCGCGAACGGCCACTATCGCACAGACACGCGCGGCGTCAATCTCAATCGCGTCTACCTGAACCCGTCGCCGACGGAGCATCCGACCATCTATGCGGCGCGCGCGCTCATCCGCTACGCGCACTTCGGCTACGAGCGCGAGAGCGACGAGATGGAGGAGCCGGTGGTGATCGACGAGAACATCCTCACAGAGGTGGGCGCCATCACGCTCGACGAGCGGAACCAGCGCGGCGGCGACAATCTGTGCCGGAAGTGTCGCGGCGCGAAGGCCGAGGACGACTTCCGCTGCAACCAAGATGGCGCGTCGACGTTCTGCGTCACCTGCGGCGACTACGCCGAGGGCGTCGAGAGCGGCCTCTTTCTCTACCTGGACATGCACGGGCACGCCTCCAAGAAGGGCATCTTCATGTACGGCAACCACTTCGGCGACCTGGACAGCAACGTGCACTGCATGCTGCTGCCGAAGCTGATGAGTCTGAACAATCAGAACTTTCACTTCACCGCGTGCAACTTCACCGAGAAGAATATGTATTTAAAGTGTGTACACCGCCAAACTAAAGCGCAAGCACGAAGCGTGTGATTTTCCTTGGGTTTTTGTTGTTTTGCAGGGATAAGCGCGACGGGATGAGCCGAGAGGGTTCCGGACGCGTCGCCGTATATAAACTAACCGGCTTGATACAGAGCTATACGCTGGAGTGCAACTACAACACCGGGCGACTGGTCAATCAGCTGCCGCAGTGCATAAAAGATGGGCCCAAGTTCATGCAGAATCTGGTGGTGCCGCCGAAGTACACCCCGGGCGTCTTCGAGGAGGTAAGCCAACGAAAACAAGCAAAACAAAAGACAAAAGATGCTCTACACACTAGACATCCTGGCGAAAACACGTGATATCATTGAAGTTGTCACTGTCAGCGCTGACGGTCGATTGTAAATTTTGTGCCTTCGGTGAGTTCTGTTTCAAAATTTCAAATGTCTTGCGTTGTGCGTGTTCAAGGTGGGTAGAGGCCTGGGAGCGTCGATCTTGGACCTGACCAACAGCAACCTGCACTCGCGCGTCTCGCACTCCGAGTACCACTCGCTGAACGGGGTGCGCGAGTGGCTGCGCATCCACTGCACGTACGGCGTGGGCGAGACGCGCAAGTCGCCGAAGAAGGCGAAGCTCCGCCAGGCGGCCAGTCTGCACGCTCAGGTAGGCACCACCACTAATAACGATGACGATTCATTGCCGGATAGCAGCGAGGCGGACACCGAGAGTGTCGATTTCGATGTTAGCATTCGGCAGTGCCGCATTACGTAGGCGGGGGCAGTCAGTTCAGTATTACATTGGCCCACTTAAGTCACATTGCTCATTACATCACAAATTCTCATCTCGTGGCTGCATGATGTTAGAAATGAAGTGAACGCAGTTATAGATGGCGTCGTAAAAACTAAAATTGTTAATTGCGTAGGAATTGCGTGCTAAATAATACTAAAAACTAGTGATGTTCGATTGCCATTCGGTTGCCCACTAATATTGCCCATTATGAGACTGAGGACCATCACAGATCCGTTTTACATGCATTTTCATTTGACTAATTCTCCCGACTGATCATCGTATTTAGGAACTTGTTCGCCTGTTCTCTAGTTCTCCAGTATGAACTTGACATGTTGATGCGTGTTATTTAAACTGAAATTGATTATAAGTTTAGATGTACGCAATGTACTTGAAACTTTTTATATATTTATTGTTTTGCAAAAAAAACAAAAGGAATATGGAGTATATAATGATTTTTTGACATATTAAAGTTTGTGCACTGTTTTTGCTTTTTCATTTCCAGATGCGAATGTTCCTCAAATCTTTTAGGTGTAGACCACTGTTTGATAAAAAGTTGAAACCATTATGCTAAAATGCCTTCGTGGAATATTGTAATGAATTTCTTTAGGGCAAAGCGGTGCGTCCGGTGCTGAAGACGCGCTCCTTCCCGACAAAGTACCACGCGAAGAAGACGAGCCACAAGCCCAGCCTCAAGCAGCGCCAGGGCCGCCAGGCGAAGGCGGCCGCCGTCGTCGTCGCGAGCGCGCCGAGCAGGCGCGAGAAGGAGTGCGTCTCGCCGCAGCCGAGCTGCTCACATCAGCCGGCGTCGTCGTCGTCCTCGTCCTCCTCCGGCGGCTGCCACCCGTCGCGCCGCAAGCCCACGTCCGCCGCGCCGCTGATGAATCAGAAGCAGTCGGCGCCGGCGATGGCGGCGGCGGGCGAGCGCCGCCCCTCGGCGGTGAACTACATCGCGCGCAACATCGGCAACACCAGCCCGGCGGCGCGCGAGCGCCGGCAGAGCGACGTCAAGGTGAAGGAGATCTGCTTCGTGAAGGGCGCGAACGGCAAGCGCGTGATCGCCACCTACGAGCGCAACAATCAGGAGATTCCCGAGAATCTGATCGTCGCCTGGGACGCCACCAACACGAAGGCGCAGGTGTACACGCACAAGACGCGCGTGCCGTCGTTCATCAGCAAGCGCGTGAACAGCGAGGGCGAGCCGCGGGCGCGCGGCTATCGCGTGCATAACTTCCAGAAGCAGGGGCAGGCGGGCTTCGCCATGTCCAAGCTGGGCAGGCGCGCCTTCCGCGCGGCGCATACGAATTCGGATAATGCTGGCAAAGCTGGCAAAACCAAGGCCAAAACAAGCAAGAAGAAGAAGAAGGCGCGCTCCACGGAGGTCTAATGAGCGTCACAACAGTCTCAACACCTTGCATAGCCTGATGCCTGCCAAACCAGCAACAAAATGGCGGCCAACCAGACGCCGCGGCGCATTCGAAAAGAGTCCATCCTTAAATCTTGAACAAAAATCTTACTCTGTTCCTTTGTAGGGCAACACTTTTGTAACATTTAACGATCGTGATATTTTTATGTGATTTGTGTGTACATAATCGTCAAATTGTGTATATTGAAATATATAAACTGCATAGCAGAGATAATTGAAAAATCGCCAACTGTGAAATGAAACAAATATAATCGACTCAGTCTGTTGTGTTGAAGATTATCATGCTGGCGGCACAAATGCGTTAGCGTTGCAACTTTAATCTCGTCTTTATAGCTTTACATCATTAGTTAGTTTAAATAAAAATGCGTTTTTCGTGCCACAAGATTAGTAAATGTAACTTTTCCAAGTTGGCTTATCACGTTTGACGCTCTTGTTTAGGATAACACAATGGTGCATGAATTTATTTAAATACATTAGAATCGGTATTTCGGATTCGTTTCGGAGCTTATAATATCACTCTAGGAGCGCGTTGTTGCTCGTTTTAATTATGTTGCGCTCGAATGCTTTATTTGCAATGTGTAGTATTATTTTGTATCGGCAAATCGCCACGTGCAGGGATCAACAAGTGTGGTTGATGATTGTCCTTGCACTGGAAGAAATACTTGCGATATTTCTGAAATAAAGGACTCCCTTTTGTTAAGATTTTGCAAAGCTTTGATATTTAAAAAATGCGCTATATTATCCGAACGCGTCTCCTTTTTCAAGTTTTTTTGCAGATTCTAATTGATCAATAAATACTCTTCGCTATTTTAGTAGTAGATACAAAAATAATAATTAAAAACGACCCTTGACCTGCAATTTCATTAAATATTTTGAAAGGTAGGAAATAACACAAGGATTTCTTGTTTTATGCGATACATTCTGTCGACTTCCACAATGATGTTCTTCTTACTAGTACATCCTCGGCCGGAACAAACTCTCGTCTCGCACAATTCGTATAATATATAAACACATTGTTTGCATTTTCATATATAAATCAAGTTTTCAATTAATTTCAAGGTAAAATTACTTGCGATATATACAAATGTAGAAGTTCCCAACTAAAATGTCCAATTTTCCAAATTGCAAACATTAGTCGACTATAAATAATACAAAGATAGTAAACGAATAATAAAGTGAAATAAAGTTCTTTGTAAACTTGACAACTCGACGTTGATAGCAAATCTTCCTACACATATTTCATCAGCGGTACATATTCCACGCTCCACTGAAATGTACCAAAACTGCGAGCAATAAAACTAGAACAAACTGACGCGTTGATTTAGTATGGCTAGTTCTGACTAGTTTTCGTTGCAGCTTTCAACGTTTGATACATTTCAGCGCTCACAGTGTACCAGTAGTATGTATGTACATGGGGCGTAATCATTCGTAATCAAAAACTTATCGTGTTATAGTCATTTGTTTAAAAAGTCTACTCATCGTCCCAATCGTTAATCAGCGTGTTCACCGTCGCTGCTTTACTACCTTGCTCCGACGTCTGCGAATCGGTGTCATCCCAATCGTTGAGCAGCTTGGAAATGCCTTCGGTTTTCTCCGTCGCTTCCTGCGTCACCTTTTCGTGCTCATTTTCAAAGAGTGCATCAGTGCGGGTATCCTGCCGAGCGTCCATCTCGACAGGATGTGCAACTTCAGGGGCTTCAGGGGCAGCCACTGGGGCCACAGCTTCGAGGTTTTCGAGATTTTCGAGGTTGTCTTCGACGGGTGGGTCAATCGACTCCGGCGGAGTCACCTCTACAGTGCTTGGCGTGGATTTTTCCTCGGCCATGGTCTCGAGTGCGAGTTCGAGTTCGGGCTCGGTTTCAGGCTCGTGCTCAGGCTCGGCCTCGGACTGGGGCGTCGGCATCGTCTCCTCAGGCAGGGGAACCTCTAAACTTTGTACTTCAATATCAGCGACAGTATTGACAGTATTAGCATCTGTAGAGTCAGTAGACTCAGTAGACACCGCAGACACAACGGGCTCAACAGATGCATCACCAAGTTGAACGGATTTCTCATTAGGAGGATCATCTAAAGCAGCAACCAATGCTTCAGTTGTCTCGCTGCTTACGGTACTCTCAAGAGTTTCAACACGTGTCTCCTCCCCAGCGCCATCGACAACATCCTCAGGCACTTTCTCAACATTCACGCCGTTAAGCTCTGTAAGTTCTGCAAGCTCCGCAAGCCCAGTTAAATTAGGATCAGCTGCTTCTGAATGATCTGGAACTTGAACCACTGGAACTACTGCTTCAGAGGTCTCCTTAACCTCAGTCTCAGCCTCAGCCTCAGCCTCAACTGCAGCACTAACCAACTCTTCATGTTTGCTTTCCTGCGTCGCTGGCAAGCCGTCAACTTCCATGGGTTCCTCGGGGCACTGCTCAGACACGGACAGCGACGCGCAAGTCTTATACTCATGCTCATCCTGCTGTGCTGTCTGATTGATGAGTTCATGTTCTTCCTCTACCGTTGTATCCAAGGCAACGGGGGTTTCAGTGGCGCACTCCGGCGTTTCCGATGTCTCCGACGAGGTGGGCTCCAGCAATTCCTGCGGGACTTCCGCCTCGGGCTGATGTTGATGTTGAATGGCGGTCAAGCTCGCCGTCACGGAAGATAACTCTTCTTTTTCCGTTTCTTGAGTTTCCACATCGGTTTTTGCTTCCTCTTGAGTAATTGACTGAGAAATCGAAGTGGAAGTAGAAGTAGACATCGAAATCGAAGTAGAAGTAAGAGTAGAAGTAGAAGTTTCAACAATAGCTTCTGTAATTGGCGTGATCTCTTCGTGCTCTGAAAATGCCACCGGCGTCGGTTCCTCATCAATATCCATCGGTTCCGGTTCCGGTTCTGGCTGCAGTTCCGCTTCTGGCTCCGCCTGTGGTTCACTCTGTGCGCACGTGAACGCCGCCGCAGCGAAATCAGTCGTATCCTGGTGCGGATCAGTCTCAGGCTCTTCAACAGCATTGATCAACTTCTCTTGCTCTTCGACGTTGCCCTTCTCACACTTCACATCGCTGGCTGGTTCCGGCGGCGTCTCCACCTCCACCGCACTAGTGACAATGCTCTGCGTCTCAGTACTGCTGGTGATCGTGCTCATGCTATTCTGGATCTCCTTCTGAATCATCTCGATGCTCTCGCCCTGCGCGGAGAGCGGCACGCCGTCGTTGTGGATCTCCAGCATGCCCGTCTCCGAGTTGAGCA
The DNA here is from genome assembly GCA_027574905.2 of Earota dentata. Lineage (NCBI taxonomy): Eukaryota > Metazoa > Arthropoda > Insecta > Coleoptera > Staphylinidae > Earota > Earota dentata. The sequence continues at coordinate 8,397 of JAODGB020034786.1, forward strand.
TGATATTGCCCTGGCTGGTGATGAACTGGTTCTGCTGCCCGTCCACCGGGTGGCTGTACAGCACGACGATGTTCGAGTTGTCGTTCGCGTTGATGATGTTGTCGCTGCCGTCGTTGTAGTCGTGATCGGTGAGCACCATCACCAGCTCATCGGTGGAGCCAATATCCGCCTGACTGATGTACGGCTGGTCTTGCAGCGACGGCAGCGTCATGTAGCTCTGCTGCGTGGTAATCGCCGCCGGGGCGTCCTGCTCACCTTGCAGAATGTACTGCTGCTGGTCGTCCAACACGACAATGTCAAACGCGCCCAAGGACGATGCGATGTTCGCTGTTTCATCCAGCGAACTGGGTTGTGGCGGTGGCGGCATTTTTCCCGCATCCTGCGTCTCCTCCGACGAAATCTTCTCGTCAACAGCTCCGAGCGAAGGCTGCCCTTCGAGATGCTCCTCGTCCAGGGACAGCATGCCATCCCTCTTCGCGTCCTCCGCGTGCGTCGTCTTGCAGTGCACGAAGAGCGACGTCGCCGAGTTCAGCTGCCGCGTGCAGTACTGGCAGTCGAAGCTCAGCTGATTCTTGCCGTTGTGCCCGGCGAGCTGCATGTGCGCCTTCAGCGTGTGGCTGCCGGTGAAGCCGAGCTTGCAATTGGGGCACTGGACGTGCGCGCCGTGCGCCTCATGGAAGCCGGCGTGCCTGCCCATCACGTCCTTGTCGTACGCGACGAACGAGCAGCGCGCGCACTTGGGGAAGTTGACGCTGCGCGGCGGCACTACCGCGTGCGCCATGTACATGTGATAGGTCATCTGCAGCGGCAGCTCGTATAGCTCGCCGCAGTGCTTGCACTCGCGCGCGTCGAACTGCCGGTGGTGCGCGTCCGTCATGTGCTTGCGATACAGGTAGTAGAGGACGAACTCCATCGGCTCGCCGTTGTTCGTGCACGTGGAGCACTCCCACGTCTGCTCGGCCGCGCGCATCTTCTTCGGCACGTCCGCCACGTCACTAGCGGTTTTCAGCGCTTTCTTCGCTGTGTTGGCGGGCGTTGCGACGTGCACCGCCTTCAGTTTTGGCCGCTCCTTCTCCGCCGGCTTCTCCTTCTCTTTCTCGTCGCCCTTGTTCTTCGCGAGGATCTTCAAGCGGATGTTCTTGTTCTTTGACACCAGGTGCGGGTACTTCTTGATGACCTCGCTGATGATTTTGGAATGGTCCATCTTGCCGGCAGCGCGCACCTCGACGATGTTCTCCTTCTCGTTGGAGACCTTCGGCTTCTTCGCGGCGACGGGCGACGACGGCGACTTGCGCTTGCTGCGCTCGGCGGGCTCCTCCACGTAGTCCGGATCATCCGGATCCTCCTCGTCGTCAAAGTCCGCCAAGCCGGAGCGAATCTTCTGCTCCTTGACGTAGCTTTTCAGATCCTCCATGTCGACGGATGAATTGAGGCTGTACGAGTCCTTGTCGCGATCTTGTGCTTTTTTCGTTACCTTTCCGCCGGGCAGCTGGCGCAGATCGTCAAAGACGTTCGAATTGCACGAGGAGCGCATCTCCTCCTCCTGTGTCATCAGCGGTTTGCTGGAGTAACTTATGCTATCGAAGGAGCTGTCCAATGGCAACAAATCGAACGGTTTAATATCCTGAATGTCATCGTCAGGCCACTCGAATCGCGTCGGTTTCGGCGCGTTATCGAACCGAGAGGCGTCGCCCGCAATGCTTCGACTCTCCGGCGAGTATGGCTTGACGGGGTTGATCTGCACTGGCAACGGCGCCGTTTTCCGCTTCCAAATCGGCAACTTTCGCCCGGGCATCACCTGCGGCAGCTTCTCCGTTTTGATTGATACCGGCCGCTTGATCATTGCAGCAGTGAGCTGCTGCACTCTCTGTGATTTTAGTTTGGCCCTCTGTGCATCTAGGAATTTGAGCAGAACAGTCATATTCATCAGTTCCGCTGTCTGATACAGCCTCTCAAAAATGCTGTGCTGGTACTCCAGGATGCCAGTGTACATGAAATTCACAATTGGAAGGATCACATCAGCCTGCAGGTCTGGTGGCATGATGAGCACATCACCATCCATGTCACACTCCTGCTCCAGTAGCCGGAAGTATTCAGTGCATGCATTCATGATCACCCTGTGCACCTTCAGCTGGACATTGCCCTCAAACTGCAGTGTCAGGTCACAGTAGTCAGTGGTGTTGAAGAATACCTGCAGGCGAGACATGACAAACATCGCCCAGTTGTCCAGGCGCGCTTGCTTTGTTTGGTCGCCCATTGTTGATGGATTCCCAGTTGCCAGTTATACAGAGACAACAATAATATAACCTAAAACAGCCAAGTATAAACAACACTGTCTATTGTTTTAGGATTTGCTAAATTTTTACTGCGGATTAGGATTAGGGTGTTAAATCCATGAATAGGCGATGAGTGGAGATGCGACCGGTTTGTTGACTGTTGCTTTAGTAAACAAATGTAATTAATGCGAGGCCGAAGGGAATGTCTGGCCATTTTTGTTCGGTGCATGTAGGAGAAGGAACCAAAGCGGCGACGCACGTCGGCGGTGGCGGATCAAGCAGCGGGCGGCGCTTTTCCTAATTCAAATTAACTGACCTTTTTTCCATAAGCTCCGGCTAGTTTTAATATTTATAGCTCCATCTCTATGAACGGCACGAACGTACGTGTTTAACGCGAAACGTGAACGCCGGCCCCACAAGCGGACGCGCTGCTATTCACGAGCGTCGATCGACCGTCTGCTTCTTCCTTCAGGTGCAGGTGGCGCGTCGGACGCAGTGGCGTCAGCGCAACCAACATTAATTTTTATTTTCCTTATTAAAAACTATTTACAACACAAAACTGCGCAATTTACCAGCTAAAACTTATAAATGTACACGTTGACTTGCAACGTAACTCTTAACGCCATTTGAGAGTTTTTCTAAGTGCGCGAAATTAAATGAGAAAGTTTAAATGTTTAGTCTGGCATGATGCCACCAGAGGTGAAAATTTCACTTCGTCACGTTGGTACTCAACCTGCTCAAAGTAGAAATTGGCAGGCAGACGGCCATTTTGTTGCGCCTATATTTCATTAGCATGAATCGCCCCTAGATGTCGCCGGCGCTTTTAAAACAAATATTGTTTGCGAAACAGGCGAAGCACCGAACACATTTGCTAAGTTATCAAGAATTGTTTATTTATATACAAAAATTGCACAATTAGAAGTAGACAACACGGGCCGAAGGCGCAATCTGATTAGCTCTACAACTAATTACAATTCAACCAATCGTTATTAATCAATGTTCGCATGGAATATATGTATGAACAAAAGTTTACGCAATTCGTTGGACTAATCGCACTGCGATAACTCGGCGTCGCAACAATTCGCAAATTTTACAGTACATAACGCAGGGAGAGGCGATTTAAAGATGCCAGACTGCCCAAATAAAGTACAAATGTCACTTTAAAAAGCACACCACTAAATAATACACGTCATTAATGCTACCGAATAGAGAAAACCAATTGTGCAATTAATCTTGTACTTGTACTAGTATGTATGTACTACCAACCAGTCACTATGATGATGTGTCTCTGATGAGTTTTACTTGTCATGATATCAAAAATAAGCTTCTCACAAGCTACCTACCGATCGTTATTATCATATTTAAATCGCGGTATGCTCCAATTGTTCAATTGTTCATGTAAAAATACACTCCATTACTAATTCTACCTCATTATGCATTGATATCTTGCATTTGCATACAAATCTAAGCACTTTGTAATTTGCCATTTTGCACCTATTCACATAAATGTCTCAGTCTACTTGGTGTGTGTGTGTATGTGTTGTTGTTTGTTGCCGTTTACACAGTTTGCGATTACAAATACATTTTCAACGTTTGTTTAAACTTAAACTATGGTTGAAACAATAATAAATACACATTACTCAGGGTCCAGGGGGGTGAATAGCAGACAACAGGGTTAAAATGCGCAACTTTCAAACAAGAACAAGAAAATAAAGCTTGCAACACAAAGAAAAGCAATAAAATAACGTTTAAAAAAGAAACAATCGAAAACGAAACCAAGGAGGACATATCACATTACGGTATTATTATTTATAATCGTTTCCTTTTGTATTTCAGGCGGTAAGAATTAAGCACTCTGCTGACCTCTGATACATGTACGACATAATCGAAAGACAAAAAGCGACGTAAATACATGCTAAAACTCGGTAAATACTATAGTGCTTTTTGCTATCGTATGCCAATTTGCATTTACCTATCGCGCATTGCTTCATAGTTTAATGCTTAATACTTTCTTGCAAATAGTCATGATTGTAACTAAGTGTTAACGTGTTCAGTGTGTCGCAGAATTTGTTCTTAATAATACAAACGCTATGATTAAACGCCTACTTAATAAGGGAAAGCTCGTTTAAGTTAATGCATCGATTAGATACGAATCGGGTGCGTGCGTGTGTGTTTGTGGAGCGCAAGTACGGAAGTATTTCGTTTCGTATTACATACTTAATTTCTGCATCGTGTGTGTGAGTGAGGGGTAAGAGGAGGGGCGGTAGTTGAGGAGATCACTGTGTCGGGTCGAATCGTCGAAGGTCGGCGCCGCCGGCGATTCATCGAGCCTCTTTGGCGGTCAGCTTTTCGATAAGCTCCTGCAACGGCGCCAGCTCACGCCGCTCGATCAGCACGAATTCCTGGCGAATCAATCAGCAAAGTTAGCGATAGTGCGATAGCAATAGCTGCGCGCGATTAATGCGTTACCTGCACGAAAAAGATAAAGTGCTTGAATGACGTGTTCAGGTGCGCCTCCTCGCCGAGCTGCACCACTTCGCTGAAGTGCTGGTGGTAGATGTGCGCGTAGACGCGGAACAGCCGCTTCAGGATGGTTTTGGCAATTGATAGGAAATTCTTTGGAAATGGTACACCTGCAATATGCCATTTACCATTGTTATTATGATTATGACTTGTTCTCAGTGCAACTTGCCTATTTTTGATGGAAACAATGTCTCATCATCCAGCTGATCCTGCACCCAAGTCATCAAATAGTCAATGTACTTGGGTGCGGAACATTTGATCGGCTTCTTCACCGTGTGCCCATCGGCCCAGTGGTACTCATATTTCGGCCCCGCCGACATAATCGGACAGCTTTCCTCAATGCAAAACTCTGTGATTGTGCCATAGAGCATGTTTATCTGATTGAAGAAATCCACAGCTAAAACACAAGCATTAAGTGTGCTATCACTTAAGCTTAGAGACTTAGTTTAGCTTACTGTTGACTGCCACCCATTCATTAAGGTCCTCTCCATCTGGCAGTGCCACAGCCAAGCGTAGATTGCCAGAGCCAAGTGTGGCAGCTGCATGTTTCATCAATTCATATTGATGCGTCCCCTCTGGGATGTTTTTCTTTGGTTTGAAGGTTTTCGACGAACGGCTTCCACTGAAAAGCAACGCCAGTCAGAGAGGATTTACGCGGATTTGTGAATTATGTGGCGCCTGAGATCAATCACAACAAAATCGCCACTGTGTTGCGGGCACTAAATTTAGCTCATGTGACTTTTCGAAATTCGCGCATGGCCTCGGCTGCGACTACTCACAAAAGGAAGCTCATCGTGAAGTCCTATCCTCGGTGGATCGAGCGGCGGGATCCAAGGGGCCTTTTCGCCGCACTAATTGTTGTACTTTTGTTGCAATTAGTGTTAAAATCAGTTATTTGTCAATGACCTCACCACCACTCACACTCGCGCAGATGTTTGTGACATTTGCCGTGACACTTCCACTTCCACCTTGGAAATTTCACCCAAATTTGCACAAGCTCGCAAGAAAATCATTACTTTTTATTCATGGACTAGTTTTCATGAAGGAGTCTTCTATAATTAAGAATTAAACGTTACATTTCGCATCAGTTTCTCCAAGCTGAAGGAAGATCCTTTGGTTTATGAAACGTTTTCTAAATTCAAATTATTGGATCATGCACGTAGTAATTGCGCGATTGCGCACTGCAATACAAAACATAATTTGAATTATTAGACCCATATTACTTATACATTTTGCCAAAAACAATATAAATATATCTAGAACACTAAATAACATAGTTTTTATACTAAAATGTATAAATAACTTGATCTAAGTTTTGAAAACTTTAAATTGCAGTAATCTTACGTAGGCAACCAAACAACCTCCAAAACAAACGAGCATGTGATTTGTATGATCGAGCATTTGTTGTTTGATATGGCTGTCAAATTGATTTCTCAGCTGTCTTCTGCCATTCAACTCATTTTCCACACCGATTTTTGCAAAGCGGAATAAATTCTCCAAAAACAATGGAGGCAACCGCAAGGCGGCAAGACCTGCCGCCGGAGGGCGGCTACAGGCCCATTGCCTACAAGCGCGTGCCTGCGAAGACATTCTTCAGCGGTACGCAGGAATTATTCACTATTACATAACATAACCTAGTTTTAACATTTCCAAAATGTTTGAAAGTGTTTATGCCTTTTATACATTATCGTTTTCTTTCATTTCAGGCAGAACAATGATTCTGGGCTATTTTGGTATCACTGCCTTCGGGGCGTACATCTACTACCTAACGTGCAAAACGGTGCAAAAGGACGATGTCGAACGGCGCTCTGCGTCCTTCGTCCTGCAGCCACTTTTGGTTGCAGAGCGCGACAGAGAATACCTGCGACAGCTGCGCCGCAACCGGGACGAAGAGGCGGACCTCATGAAGAACGTTGAGGGCTGGAAGGTGGGCACCTGGTATGGAGAGCCCATCTACAAGACCTCTGACAAGCTGGTTGAGCCTACAATGCAGGAATTCTATGTGCATGCTAAGCTCTCTGAGCTTAATAAACGCGCTCACGTTGCACTCTGGTCGTAAACAGCAGGAATTTAAGGAAAAGCAACTTGTAGAGTAATTATTATCTAAACTAGAATAAATTAAAGAAGTGATGATGAATGATTATGAATTTATGTATTGTAATCAAAAGTAATCAAAAGTAAGAACTCTTCATAATGCTGTAATTAGTAGTTAAAAGGAATGTTTAATAACATGACTTTGTAGTCCACAGGTGTAGAGCACATTATTATGCCACTTGGCATCTTGGATATGATCAACATGTTGATCTGAATTTTTATAATTCACACTAAAATTGTTGCCCTTCACACTGAACACTTGCAAATCATTTGTGTTGCCCACAATGGCAACCTGCATGGAATCCTGCTCAAATTGCAGTTTGTGTATGGTTTTTTTATGACAATGCTGGACGTTGACAAATTCCTTCGGCTGTCGCACGTCTAGCATGTATAAATTTCCAGCTTGAGTGCCAATAATAATGATGTCCTGATCCACTGGACACCAGGCCACACTGGTCAAGCTGCAAAACTCATTGCTGTACAGCTCAGTGGCAGCACCCTCAGTCCGAATATCCCAGATGCATGCTCTCCTATCCCTTGACACTGAAGCAAACATATTTGAATCATCCTGCTTGGTATCAACACCTGTTATCACATTGGTATGGTAGTCTGTAAAGTCCCACACCAGTTTGAGGCTGTGGTGGATGTCCCACTGTGAGATATGGTTATCTGAAGCTGTGAGTGCCTTGTGACCATCTTTCCACAGTGAGATGTGCTTGACTGCTTCATAATGATCAACACAGGCTTCAATTGACAAGCATTGCTCTGGGTTACTCATGTTGGCATTGTGGCCCTCAGCAAGAGAGATCACTTTCAGTTTGGATTCACTTTCTGAGATGATTTGCTTGTTGTTGCTGAGGAACTTGCCATTGAAAAGGATTGGACTGTTGTA
>JAODGB020034885.1:0-11522 GCA_027574905.2 Earota dentata
GAAAAAGTTAAACCAGAGCCCAAAAAACCTAAAAAACCGGAGAAGCAAGAAGTTCAAGAATTGAAACCAATTAAGATTGAACGAAAAGAAATTAAACCTCAGAAAATGATCATTTCAAGGCCAGAAGAAGCGGTTAACTTTGCGGAGATCAAACTTAAGAAACCAAAGGCACCCGAAAGGAAAGAAATTAAATCGGCCAAGATTCCCAAGTTCCTATTAAAGAGCAGAATAACTCATGTTGGCTTCCCACCAATTGATGAGATTTTACAGAAACCAATCATTTCTCAAATGGAGCCTATATACAGAGAAAATGGCATTCTTTCTAGAAACATGGCTGAAGCTGAAAAGGTAGTTAAGACTAGGCACAGGAAGCTTAAGGACGTTAAACAGGATATCGTTTCTTTAGAAAAATTAGACTTAGAAATGGATGAGATCAAAAAGCGTGAACTCGAAACGGTTGATGATGAGTACAAGAAGCGACCGGAAAAGAAACAAAAGCCTGAAGAGGAGAAACCAGAAACTAAAACGATCAAAATTGGCAAAGGCAAAGTTCCTAAAGAAGAAGAAGAGCCTGAGGAAATAATTAAACTACGGAAGGTTCCCGAAAAGATTGAAGAACATGTGGTTGAAGTAGAAAAGATTCATAAGAAGAAGGAGGTGGAAGAACCCAAAGTGGTCACCAAAAAAGAGAAAGAATATCCGAAGATTGAACCCTTCGAACCTCTCGAGTTTGATAGAGAGTCCGTTGAACTCGAAAAACTTGACATTCCCGACGTTGAAGAACCAGAGCCAATCAAGGAGGAAGTTCCTGCGCCCAAACCAAAGAAGGCCAAGAAGCCCAAAGCAGAACCAGAGACTGTAGTCATTACTCTAGAAAAAGGTATACCCAAACCTCAGGAAGAGGAAACGACACCGGAAGTGAAATTCAAAGTAAAGCAGAAACCCAAACCTGAAGAACCTCAGGAAGAAATCAAATTGAAGCCGTTCAAGAAGCCAGAGCCTGAACCAGAATCGGTTGAACATGTGGTAATTAAGCAACCGAAGATTGTTCCCACTGAAGAAATCGACGTCAAAGATACCACCGAAATTGTTGAAATAACACATATTGAAACAGATATTATAAAGAAAAAGAAGAAGAAGACGAAACTAGAGCCAGAACCGGAACCTGAGGAATCAACTGAAGAACCCATTGTTGAGGAACCTGTAGAGGAATATATCATAAAGACAACAATTGAAGATGCACCGGTTATTGAAGAGATTGAAAGTGAGGTGACAATTACTAAAGACGAACCCATCGTTGAAGAACCTGAAGAGGCTCAGGTAACTATTAAACCAAAGGAACCCAAGGAGGTTGTGACTGAAGATGTGGAGATCGTTATCAAGAAGGTTAAAAAGCAAAAGAAGGTGGAGGTAACAGAGGAAGTGGCTGCAGAAGTCACATTGAAACCAAAACCCAAACCCGCAGAAGAACCGGTTGCTGAAGAAATAGTAATAAAGAAAACTAAGCCACGCAAACCTGTGGAAGAGGAAGTGAGCGAAGAAATTACTATTCAAAAGGTTATGCCGGTACCTGAGGACATCACCGAAGAAGTCACAATTAAGCCCAGGAAGAAGAAGACACCAGTTGTGCAAGAAGAGGAAACGCAAGAGAGTGAATTTACCATAAAACCAACAAGGCCAGAGCCTGAAGCAACCATCGAACCAGAACCAGTGGAGGAACAAATTAAGCTCAAACAGAAGAAGCCACGCAAACCTGTGATTGAGGAAGCAGCTGATGAGGTTACCATTAGGAAGGTTATTGTTGATGAACCTGAACCTGAAAGTGTGCCTGAAGAAGTTACACTGAAGCCTAAGAAACCCAAGAAGCCAGTTGTCGAAGAGGAAGAACAAGAGGCTGAATTTACTGTTCAAAAGGCTCCGGAGATCAAACCCGAACCCGAACCGGTCGAGGAAGAGGTGAAACTTAAAAAGAAGAAGCCCAAGAAGCCTGTTGTAGAAGAGGCAGCTGATGAGGTGACTATTAAGAAGGTTGTTGTAGAACCAGAACCAGAACCAGAACCAGAACCAGAGGTAGTAACACTGAAACCAAAGAGCAAGCCAAAGGAACCGGTGAAAGTAGAGGAAGAAGAACAGGAAGCAGCATTTACAATTCAAAAGGCACCTGAGATCAAACCTGAACCAGAACCCGTAGAAGAGGAAATCAAACTGAAAAAGAAAAAGCCTAAGAAGCCTGTTATTGAAGAAGCAGCAGCTGAGGTAACAATCAAGAAACATGTGGCTGAACCTGAGGAACCAGAAGATGTAGCTGAAGAGTTCACAGTGAAGCCCAAGCGAAAACCAAGCAAACCTACTGTAACTGAGGAGGTAGTTGAGGAAAGTGAATTTACAATCAAACCAAAGAAGAAGGAACCACAGGTTCAGGAAGAAGCCACAGTTGAAGAAGCTGTGAAAATTAAACAGAAAAAACCGAAGAAGCCAGTTACTGAAGAGGCTGCTGATGAAATCACAATCAAGAAGGTTGTGATTGATGACGAAGTGCAAGAGTTCACAATCAAGAAGAAACCTCCGCCATTCAAACCCGTTTCCATTGAAGAAATCAGTCAGGAAGTGACCATTAAGAAACTCAAAAAGGTGAAGAAGCGCCCGGAGATTCCCGAATACACAGAGGTTGAGAATGTCACATTCAGACCAAAACGCACGAAAACCAAGGAGGATGTTGAACAAGAGTTCAAAATCTCTCTGGATTCCTACGCTGAGGAGGAGATTTCCATGTCCGGAAAGGTGAAACTGAAGAAGACACGCCCTCTAACATATTCCGAGGAAGCCGGCGAGGAAAGGATCAAGATCTACCAAGAATACGATGATGACGGACCCGCGATTGAAGAAATCATTGATGAAGGCAGCGACGCAGAAGAACTGCCTTATGACGAAGAGGACTTCTCGGAGAGCTTCCACGTGCCGTTCAGAAGAAAGATCAAGCCGCGCTACTCCATCCAAGAAGAGGACGAGATCTCCATTGACTTGAGCCTCACAAAGTCAAAACCAAAAACAATTGATTACGAAGAACAGTCACTCACATTGAAACGCAAACTACGCAAACAATCTCAACCATCATTTGACGAAGGTTACTATTTTTACACTCAATTACAGCTTACTGCTTATCAATATTGCTACTGCACTACTTTTCAGACACTTTGATTGTTGCGTTTGCTAATTGTTTTTGTTTATGTAGAAGAGGCATCGCTCAGTATTAAACAGACTGAGTACATTGATGAAGAAGAGGAAATTATTGAAGTGAACGAGGGTGATATTCTTTACTCGATTTGCTCCTACATTGCGGAAGCTGACCAAGCTATCGATTTGGTGGAAGGTGAAAGGGTTTACGTAATTGATAATGATAACGCCGACTGGTGGTATGTGAAGAAGAACTTGACCGAAGAGAAGGGCTGGGTACCCGCACAATATCTCATGGATGAAGAGAACTACACCTTGTATGTCCAGAGGAAATTGCATGAGAAGATTGATAAACTTCCAGTGTTTGAACGTAAGTAAAACTTTGCGATTTTTTAGGATTGATTACATTTTTCCGGCGTAATTGTTTTCAGGACCTAAGCCTAAGGACAAGACCAGTGCTCCCAGATTTATTGAGAAACTGCAACCACAGCATGTCCAAGACGGTTACACCATCCAATTTGAATGCCAAGTTGAAGGCATGCCCCGCCCACAAATCACCTGGTTCAGACAGACGGCAATTATCAAGCCTTCGAATGACTTCGAAATGTTCTACGATGAGGATAACGTTGCCACGCTGATCATCCGCGAGGTATTCCCCGAGGACGCAGGTACATTCACCTGCGTTGCTAAGAACTCAGCCGGCTTTGCATCCAGCACCACTGAGCTCATCGTTGAGGCACCTCTGTCTGACCATGGATCAGACTTTACCTCTCTATCGCGTAGAAGTCTCTCACGCGAATCTTCATTGGCCGATATTCTGGAAGGCATTCCACCCACGTTTGCCAAAAAGCCAAAGCCACAGTACGTCAACGAAAACACTGACGTGGTGGTTGAATGTCGCTTGGTGGCAGTTCCCGAACCGGACATCACATGGCTGCACAACGGCAAGCCAATCAAACAGAAGAACGTCACCATTGTCAATGACTCCGACATGCACATGTATTCCACAATCTTGAAGATCAAAGAAATCAAGAAGGACCAAGAGGGTACCTACGAGATTATCGCCAAGAATCGCGAAGGTGAAGCGAGGATCAAGACCATTCTGAAGGTGAAGACGGGAAAGAAAGAGTCTCCACAGGTCATTGAACCTTTGAAAAATGTGCATGTCAGAGAGGGCGAACCAGCCATGTTAACTACTAGCATTGTTGGTAATCCAACACCGACGATAACATGGTTCAAGAATGGTAAACCAATCAAGGTGCCCACTCCGAAGAAGGTCAGCGATGAGTATACTTTCATGATTCCACAAACCACCAAAGATGATGAGGCTGAATACACTGTTAAGGCTGAGAATAACAATGGAACCGTCGAAACCAGCGCATGTCTAACAATTGAAGGTTTGAACCATCGATATTACCGCTTTTCACTAATTTTTAAAGCAATCTTATTTTTAGCAACTTTCTTTATTTCTTAAATAAACTATCACCGAGTTTTGCCTCTATTATTATTTCTGCTTCTCTTCTTGCTTTGCTCAACCAGAAAAGAAAACATTTTAATTCTCTAATTTCTGTTTAGAAACTGTGTCGCCAAAGCTCGAACCACCAATCTTCGTGGAACGCTTCCAGGAAATGACAGTTCCTGATAAATCCACAATCACCTTGAAAGCCAAGGTAGTAGGTAATCCAAGACCGGAAGTAACATGGCTGCGCAACAACCAGCCATTGAAGAAAACCCCCAGGATTAAGATGATCTATGAAAATGAAAGCATTGAGCTGGTCATCAAAGACGCAGATTCTGAAAAAGACACCGGCGATTACAAATGCATAGCTTCTAACTCGGTGGGAAAAGCATCCCATGGTGCTAAGATCACTGTCGATGTGGACGCCAAATTCACCAGGAAACTCCGCGAATTCTACGAAACGGTTGAGTATGATACTCTTGTCCTGGAGTGCGAAACATCACACACTGTCTCGGTTAAATGGTTCTACAATGAGGTCGAACTCACTGGAATGGATAACAGAGTCATCATTGAAGATGGCCGCTGCCACAAGCTGGTAATTAAGAATCTGACCCATAAGGATGTCGGCTCCTACAAATGTATCGTCAAGAATCAAGTGACACAAACCACTGTACAGATAATCGACACTAAGCCCACATTCATCAAGCGGCTGCATGATGTGGAAGTCACTGAGAAAGAGTGTGCCATTCTAGAAGTAGAAATCTCATCAGATTCCGCTAATGTGGTATGGAAGAAGGACTCTAATATTATCGAGAGTACCGATGCGCACTACTCCATTCAAAAGCAAGGTAACGTCAGGAAGCTTGTGATAGAAAACACTACCATCTACCACGAAGGCGAATATTCCTGCTTGCTGATTGAAGAAGAATGTTCCGCAGAACTTACAGTTATTGAACTGCCACCAGAAATCAAGACTAGACTCGAAGACAAGACAGTGAGAAAGGGCGATAAGGCTGTATTCGAAATTGAGTTGACTAAGGGTGATGCCCTGGTCTCATGGCTCAAGAACAATGTCGAGATCCAATTCTCTGAGCACATTCAGCTGTCCATCGATGGCAAACGGCAGAAACTCAAGATTTACAACTGCGAGATTGATGATCAAGCCACCTACTGCTGCCAGGTCGGTCAGCAGCAATCCGCAGCCAGACTAACAGTCTTCGAGCCAACGTTATCATTCATTCGAAAGCTACCGGAAATCACGAAGACTTTGATTAGCAAAACGGTCGAGTTGGAGGTGGAACTATCCGAATCTGTGGAGGTCTCGTGGACTCGCAATGGCACCAAGATTCAAGAGAACAGCAAATATTCTTTCTACTCGCAGAATAACATCAGGAAACTGATCATCAAGAACTGCACGCATGAGGAGGAATACGAATACACGTGCATTGCAGAAGATATTAGCACAAGCACCAAACTCATTGTGGAGGCAGTCCCGTCGCCCCCAAGAGGACCACTTGATGTTTCAGGCATGTCCGACACTTCATTCACGTTGTGCTGGCAGCCATCTTTGTCAGATGGTGGCAGCGAGATTATCGAATACAGCGTCGATATAAGAGAGAGCAAAGTGAAAGACTTTAAGAAAATAGGTAGCACCAAGGGAAACACAGACATTTCAGTTAACTATTTGGAGAAGGGACACTCGTACTACTTTAGGATTACCGCCAGAAATGCCGTGGGTGTCAGTGAGCCGTACTTACCAGCGGAAGCGATTGTTGCTGGTGCCCGCCTCAGTAAGTTTAAATTATCAATCGATTCGTCTTGCTTAATGCTTTTGCTTTCGCTATAGGAATTGAGTATCACTTTGCTAAAACCGATGAAACGCTTTATTGCTTGCTTGGCATTTTTCCACCAGCTAAGATTGATATAATGAGTGAGCATCTTCACTACCAATGATGGCCAGTTACTAATTTATTGTCTATTTAGCTCCACCATCGCCACCAGTGAATCTAATTGTGAAAGAAGCCGGCAGTCGAAGTGCAACCATCAAATGGGAACCACCATTGAACGACGGTGGCAGCGAAATCATCGGCTACGTCATCGAAAAGAAATTCGAATTTATGCCCAAATGGGAGAAGGTGACCACCATCGACGCCTCCATCTTGGAGTACACGGTGCAGAACCTCAAGGACAAGAGTGATTACCTCTTCCGTGTGTCGGCCGAAAATTCAGTCGGCTTGAGTGTGCCAGCAACAACTGAAGTTGTCAAGCTGAAATCTCATGCGAGTGCGTAGTATTTTCATTGTTTATGCGGCGGAGATTTAAGTGATTCGTTTTGCAGCTGTCCCAACACCACCAACGGCACCACTGGAAATGCGAACGATAGGCCCCAACGCCCTCATCATCGAATGGGGAGCACCGGAAAGCGATGGCGGTGCGCCATTGCAAGGCTACAACATTGCCATCAAAGACACCAAGAAAACGATGTGGATGGAAATCGGCCGCGTCTCCAAGGGTGTGCAAAAGTTCACGATTCGAGACTTACAGGAAGGGCATGATTATCTCATCAGGATATTCGCCCGCAACGAAGTTGGCTTGAGTGATCCTCTCGAGTCTGATGAACCATTTAAAGTTCTTCCTGGCGCAGGTATTATACTGCTTTCAATTCCTCTGTAACACGAACTAAATACATTTTATGTCAAACAGAAGCTGACCAAGGGGAATTCAGAGAGTTCACCGACCGCGAGCCAACATCCTACAGCATATCAGAAAACACGACGTCCTGGCTGCGGGATCACAACATGGACGCCGATATCAGTTCCTATGCGCGAGGCACGCTCCTCCGAAGGGACGAGTACTTCTTTAAGATTTGGTACTACGCCAAGCAACTTTTTAAATAATTTATTCAACGTTAATTGCGTTTCCTTTTTGTTTTTGAGATGTAAATAATCTTCCAAATTTAGCAAGTAGTTTTAATTTTTATAGTAGCCACCAACTATAGGTGCCCAGCTAAACGAATTTTTAAAGGATAAACGATTGCAGTGAGGTGCGGAAAGTAGAAATCATTTTCACTGATTTTGTAAATTGCTGAGCGAAGAAACAATTGCAAATCTTGCATGTTGATTTGTATTTTCCGTAGAAACCAGATTAAAGAATTGCCGACTATGGTTTAATAACTGTGATATATCAGTCATTAAATTATGGTGGACGGAATCATTAACTTTAGCCTATGAGTGTAATGAAAATTAAACACGAACCGACGATGCGTTTATCGAACACTAAACGTGCACACATTATATTGCTGGTATACGAAACTATTGTAATCGATATATTGTTAAGCATATTTATGAACAATCATTAATATTGTTATGTTAACTTATTATTGCGTTTTGGCGCCTCGTTTAGTGGCCGGGCACTATTTTGGGAGAAATATAAGTGCAACCTACATCAAGCATGTGCACGAGCACTAAACAGACGCGCAAACGGAATTGTTGTCAATCGATTTATAATAAACTTAACGATTATTGAATTTATTGTGATAATTATAACCTGATATCAAAAATAACTATTTCGATGTGTTATGCTGACAAAACAAAAACGCGGTATTTGTATTTTGTTTTGACATGACAACGTCTCACACAGAATATCCATGCTGGTTCTGGGTGCACTTTTCAGAAAGTGTAACCAATTTCGTAGTTCTCTACACACCGCTTGATGGCAGGGCAATCGCGGTGAGCGAGCATAACTATTTTTAGTTTATTTGAATTTAGAACTACAGCCAATAAGGCATGAACAGTTTGAGTCAAAGCCTATCATTTGAGGCAGAAAAATGCAGGAAGTTGATAGAAGCTTGTAAATCACTGATTTAATTTGATTCCAAAAGTCTCAAATACA
Organism: Earota dentata; assembly: GCA_027574905.2. Lineage (NCBI taxonomy): Eukaryota > Metazoa > Arthropoda > Insecta > Coleoptera > Staphylinidae > Earota > Earota dentata. The sequence goes on from JAODGB020034885.1 coordinate 8,525, forward strand.
AAAGATATTATTCTAAATGTTGTAATATGCAACCGCTGCCGGAGAAGTTCCCGACAGGCCAACAGCATACAATTGTATTTCCAAATTCATAGTCAAATCCAAGGTGTCAATGATAGCAGTACGGCGCCTAGGACTAAATACGCGACTCTTCAGCGTGCCATTAATAAAGATCTCAAAGCCCACAAAGTCGTTGCGGACTGGGCTATTCCATTTCACCAGAATACTGTTAACGCCAACCCGGCGAACGTCTGTTACAGCTAGTGCAGTTTGATCGCTCTGGCAGTCGCAGTTCTGAGATGTGCCCTTGGTATCGCAGGCACAGAGATTCGGCTTGTTGAACACGTCCAGGCCATCCAGACAGAAGGGCTTCATTAGGGTTTCATGCAGTGTGATGCGATCAAAGTCTGGCGGGTTGGAAATCGAAGCAAATTTGTTGCTGTAATCGACCGGACCGTCCGACTCGAACTGCTTCTTTAATGCGTCAATCATTACATCCTTGGTGCGGCACTTCTGTTCGAATGTATCCAGTGCCAGTTGCAATCCCGACATGGTGGCCGTAAATTCCGAGCCTTTCTTTTCAAGTACCGGACCTGTTGCTACTTCAGCGCGAGCGCATTTGCATTTGATTTGTGCCATTATTTTTTGTAGTTCTTTTATGTCCTTGGTAGTCTCGGGAGTTCCTTGAGTGGGTTCTGCTTCGCATGGTTTGCAGATATCTTCGCAACGAGTATCTCCTATAGCTTCTTGTTCCTGTTCTTCTTTTTGTACAGGTGCTGCTTCGCAAGGTGTGCAAACTGCTACACAATCCGCTATACATGTCCGATCTTCTTTGAGAGATGCTTCCTCCTCAGATTGGTCACCTCTATCCGAATGCAAACTTGCTTCCCCTTCAGTGTGGTGACTCAATCCCCCATCAGTGCATGTATTGCAGACATCCTTGCAAAACAGTATCAGTTCCATGTCATCAGAATCGACTTGTTCGACATAACTTGCATCAGCTTTGCTAGCTTCATCCTGCATGGGTGGCTCCACCTCAGAATGAGCTGAAAATGAAGCACTCTTGGAGGGCTCGCTTTCTCTGGCAGATCTTGTCTCTGAAGGGGCTTTAGAGGTACTGACCCGACTTGACCGCCTTGTTTCCGTGGCACTTTTTGCAGTGTGAAAGCTTGCTGTACCACTTGAATGACGACTGGCGTGATCTCCAACACTATCTCTGCTTTTGCGACTCGGAGATTTTGCAGAGTGCTTGCTACTGACGCGACTAGGCTCCTGTGCAACACTTTCCTTGTCTTTTTCAGATTCTGCGGGAAGACTTTGCTTCTCTTTTTCACTTCGTAAAGTAGCATGACTTATACTACCTACACTTTCTTTTCTGGTACTTCCGCCGCGGCTTGAACGATGACTGGGAACTGCTGCCCGACTAGCCTCAGTCTTTTGAGAATGTCTGCTGCTTGCAACACTAGGTTCTGCCGCAGCAACACTTTCCTTCTCCTTCTGACTTACGCTACCTACGCTTTCTCTTCTGCTAGTAGCACGACTGTCACTACTTCCACCAGCACTTGATCTTTCTGTTACGCCACCGTATGCCACAGTATGGCCACCAGCGCTCGGTTTTCCACTACGACTCGAACGATGGCTAATAACCGGTGCACCACTTTCTTTGTCTTCCTCACTTCGCCTTGTACGACGACTTGCTTCCGTTTGTCCACTATGTTTGCTACTGGCATGGGTTGATATCTTTGGAGCACCGATACTTTCCTGGTCGCCATGTCGACTACTTCTGTCTGTCTTTTCAGAGTGTCTACTGCTTGCAACACTAGGTTCCGCCGCGGCAACACTTTCCTTCTCTTTCTCACTTGGAGTTGAGCCACGACTTACGCTAACCACACTTTCCCTTCTGGTACTTGGACGACTGGAAGGTGGTTGGCTTACTTCAGTCTTCTCAGAGTGTTTAGTGCTTGCATGACTTGGCTCTACCTCGATAGCACTTGCTTTTTCTTTTTCACTTTGAGTTGTGCCATGACTGCTACGGGTACTTGCTGCTTCTCCTTCAGTTCCTACTGAACGGCCACCTGCACTAACCGCGGGTGCACTACTTGCTTTGTCTTGTTCACTGTGTTCTGTGCGGTGGCTTCCTTCTGTCTGTGCACTGTGTACGCTGCTGATATGGCTAGAAACCGCTTGACTACCGACACTAATCCTATCGCTGGAATGGGCACTCTTGTCAGGTTCCTCCGAGTGTTTGCTGGCGACCTCTGATTCTACCACTGGAAGGCTTTCTCCAGCTTCGGAAACGCAGGGTTTACATATTTCGCAAGCCATTTCAGCAGCCTTCTGTTGTTCTTCCGCCGTTTTACTCCCTTTACTACTTCTACCTGTATGATGACTTCGGTCACTCTTGTCAGATTTTCTGCTGCTACCAGTACTTCCTTTTTCACTTTGATCCGATAAGTGACTTCGCTCAGTATGTCTGCTGGTTGTGTCAATAGATTCGGATTCTTTTTTGGGAAGAGATTCTCCTGGTTCTGCCGGGCAGGGTTCACAAATATGGCAAACCTCTGCTGCTTCCTTCTCTTTCTCTTCAGCATTTTCACCAAGTTCAGATATTTTGTCAGGAAGACACAATCCGGGTTGTACCGAGCAGGGTTCACAAATATTGCAAACATCTGCTGCTTCCTTCTCTTCCTCTGCAGCAGGTTCACTAAATTCCGATATTTTGTCAGATTCCCCGGCTTCTGATACACATCCTGCACAAACAGTGCAAACCTCTTCTGCTGTTTTCTCATCCTCTTCAGGCAGTTCTACAAGTTCTGATCTTTTCTCTGAAAGACATACTTCGGGTTCTGCCAGGCAGGGTTTACAAATATTGCAAGCCTCTTGTGCTTTCAGCTCCTCCTCTTCAGCATGCTCACTAGGTTCTGATCCTTCCTCGAGAAGATTTTCCACAGCTTCCTTCTCTTCCTCTGCAGCAGGTTCACTAAATTCCGATATTTTGTCA
>JAODGB020034949.1:0-10671 GCA_027574905.2 Earota dentata
TAAATATATTTGGATTTTGTTTTATAATGATTATGTGTGTTATATATCTTTTTGAGTAATGTTGCAGAATATTTAAGAAACGCTAAATGTAGATAGGAGACGAGTAAAGAATGTGAATTTCAAATAAACGTTACAAGGCTTTACTTCAAACATTTTCATTTGCTAAAACATAAATATGTATTTAGAAAAATACGGTTGCTTCAAATGCCAAGAAAGTTTGGTTTAGTTACTATGTAATAGCAAGAGTAAGTATGCACCTGTGTTTAGTTTTCTTTTCTATTAGAGGATAATTTGCGCTAATACAATGTATGTAATGTACATATACAAGAGAATGGAAGCAAATGCGATGGCGCCTACCATTTCCATCCGGACAACGAAATATGTTCAAATAATCGGGTATCGATCAGGTAGCTGCATTAGACTAATCCCTTTATTTAAATTTTACAACACCCCGATCAGATACTCAGCGCTTATCGCTACCGTCGCAAACGTGTAACTGCGTGTAACATTACCTGGATCACCTCGATCTTGTTGACGTTGTTCACAAAGCAGAAATAAATTGGATTTGTGATTTGCGGTAATATTTCGGTAGGTATTTAATAATTCGTTTTTGTTTATACGTATTACTACTATTTTTGGTGGACGTAAGTTCTCTAGCATGTTCAAATTGGAATTTTAATTCATTCATCCACCTTTTTCAACCTAAATAAATTGTTCCGAAAGTTGCATGTTGCGTTTCTTTGAGAAACAGCGCTGCGCACGGTAGCTGAGAGCAACTAAATGATCAAGCCTTCAGTTCCTTTTCCATCAGCTTTCATCGCATCAAGAACTTCGAAAGCTCTGAAAACCTAATGTAGCTCGTTAAAGCAATAAGCGATCGTTTATAAAGATAACAATGTAATAAGTGTTCATTTTTGTTATCAATTTATTGTTTAATGCACATGTATTTTTTAATTTGAAGCAGAAACCGCTTGAACGTTCTTGGCGGTTAAATGTATCGGCAACGTCGCATGAAAGCTTCTCAGTGACAGAGAGGCATAACCCAAATAAAGATGGTAGATTAAATGAAGGCCAGTGTTGAAGCGCCCGTTTCGCTCGTATTTTAATTTAATAAAAATGATCGAAAGGCCCATCGCGCTAATTAATGTTCGTTGCTGCATCGGGCAAGTGTTCGCCATCATCTAAACGGAGTGCGCAGCGTTCCAGTCATACCGCAAGTGGCGCAAACAACATCGACGCACAACAACAATGGAGCTGGGCGATCGTGTTTACGCCGCTGAAAAGATTATTCGGAAGAGAGTCAGACGGGTACGGGTTATTTATTGCACGCTATTAGCGTATTTTTACGATCGGATGATTGAATTACCACCAATAGGGCATATTTTATTGATTATTACCGCAACGTTTGCCGGGTTTTTAATGTTTATTGTGATTTTGGTGGCAAGCAAGTGTTTTGTTGTGCAGCATCTAACATTCATTGGCATTTCAGGGCATCGTCGAGTATTTCGTGAAGTGGCAGGGCTGGAGTCCAAAACATAACACATGGGAGCCAGAGGAAAACATACTGGATAGCAGGTTGATTGACTTGTATGAGAAAACATTGGCAAAGAATGATGCATCCAATAAGCGAGGACCCAAGAAGAAAGAGAAGATTCAACAGGCTGTTGCCACTGAGGATGAAGGCAGGCACAGTGGTGATGAGAGCCAGGATGAGAGTTTGGGTAAGAAGAAGGCAGATATTACAGTGGATGATGATGATACCAGGGCATCTGTTGAATCCACGGAAATCATTAAAAGTAAAATCACCACTGAGGACCCAGATGGAGAAAACTCAAGTAGTGATAGCAGTGAGGATAGGCCAATATCGGAGAGGATCAAAGAGTCAGCAGGTACAAAACGCAAGGCGGAGGTGCTGTCCAAGGAGTCAGGCAAAATCGGCGTGACGATCACCACCAGCAGCCCCACTAGTCCCAGCCCGCCGCCAGCAAAAGTACAAAAGACGATATCCACCAACAACTCGCATAGCCGCACCAACGGCCGGCAAGCGAGCGTTAAGAGCGAGGAGGAGGCGTCCGCCATTCCATCGGCCGCATCGCCTGCCGTGCTCACCGCCACCACGCCGAAGACGGCGAGCGCCGACAAACGACCTAGTCCCATTGATCCCGCGCTGCCGCACACCTCCACGAAGGAGCCCGCTTCCCCCAAGCCAGTCGCCTCGCGAACGGACGAGAAGCGGCCACAGCCGGAGACCTCTGGTGGCGATACCGCGCGAAATCGCGCCGCCAAGCCGCCGCACAGCAACGCCAAACACATCACCGTCAACGGGCATAATAACAACACCGAGGAGGTGCTTCCAGTGCTAACCAGCCCTGGTTCGGAGTACTGGCTCGCGCGGAATCCCGTCGCCGATCAGGTCTTCATCACGGATGTGACGGTCAATCTGAAAACGGTTACCATTCGCGAGTGCAAAACGGAGAAAGGATTTTTTAAAGAACGAGACGAGAGTCATTCTAAAAAGCCTAGTGATATAGTCTGAATTAATCACCTTATTAATTTGGTTGCCCTTACACTTTGTTTTCCATGTGCAGACTTTCTACAAACACTTTTCCTTGTGAGTGATGGTAGCATGATGAGTGAAGAAAGAGCAAGTAACATGTGGATGATAATTGTGACAAAATGTTAAACAGTGACTGACTGAGCTGGGTATACTTATCTCCAAACTAAGCATCTAAACGACGAGACTTCACACAACACATCATTATTTAATTGTAGTTTTTTTACAATGTTGAATTTATTTAAAGTCGCATGCTTTTCTCAGCGCTGAAAATGTTACAAACAATTGGTGATTTAAAGCACCCTATAGATTTTCACAGGCATACAACGCGCATCAAAATATGTTCTTTTTGGAAACAGATGTATGCAACTTTCAACTAATTTTCATCGTTATGTTAGAGCACGCTTATGTATTTATTTTAAATTCTTGCACAGGGTACTGTTCTTTAATAATTCTATTTTGTAATTAGTTGCTGCTTATGCAAACGGCGTGAACGATTCGGAAGAGCAACATCAACGCTGATCACTCACAAATTCAACAAATTTGAATGTAAATATTTTGTATATGATTGAACAACTGAAAGTATATTCATTATGTACCTATAAGTTATGCACGCGCGAGTGAGTTGTGTAAAAATTACAAAAGTAACTTAAATTATTAATGAAAACCAACTAACTGTACGTTTCGTAATTGTTTTGCATTAATTTATTATCGATTCTTGGTTTTTGTCGTGCATTTATGCTTTTTATATCTCTTGTAACATATGTAGGATTACACGCAGTCACCACCTCCGGCGAGTCAAATGGCCTTTACGTGCATCTGTTAAACATCCACACTGGCATTGGGAAAGCCCTTTGACTCATATTGGTGGCTTGCGTCTAAACTTAAGGAAGCAAGATAGGAAGTGGAAGTACACATGCCATTTAGTATTCTTTTGTTATCAGTGTTTAGATTCAAAGATTTATTTACTGATCCGATCCAGATGTAAATGCAGCAGAAACAATTTGATTGATAGCCGCCACATTATAATTGATTACGTATTTGCCCCCACGTGTAAAAATGACGCAAAGAGAAGAATAAGGAATGAATCTGTGATTATAACAAGTAATTATAAAAACTAATGAAAATATGAAATCTAAAATTATGGATCTGATAAATCGTAAGCAAGAACGATTGCTTTGCGTATCATATAAATGAGTAATGGCAATTGAAAGTACTGTTTAATGCAATTGTGATCGACGCTTTTACCTGATGATGAGACAGGTTTGCAATCGCATTGAACAACGTTCGGATGACCGAGACAACAAAACAATACATTACTGAATGGGCAGAAAGCCGTTGCGAGAGAGAAAAGAAGAAATTGTAACTGTAAATATTTACAAACTCGTAGACATAGGGATTTTATGATTAGCGCTGTTTTTAGTTACAGAACTTGTAAAAACTAACTATCAAATTACTTATTAGCATAGTGAACAAATATAAGTTTTGTTTAAATATAAATGTTAAGTAGGCGCGTTGGGAAGATGATGTGACCGCGCAACTGAAAGAAACTCTTTTAAATGATTGTTGCTATAAAGATGAAACAATATTTAGTAGTTTCCGAAGCCCCCCTTTTATGTAAATATTGTACATCTACAAGAACTATTATTGCATAATTCAAACGATGGATAGGTTAAATATGGTCAAATATGGAATGAAATCAGTTTAGATGCTAAACGTATAGAACAATAATGAGTAAATCTGCGTCGTTCCGGTGTAACCGAATAAGTCCACTTTGCGCATGTCATGAAACTGCTTCACCAAAATTAGATACAAACATATTCCCAAACAAAAACTATTAAAACGTTAAATACATATATACTAAATTCTCAAGAAGAGGACTTATTCGATTATGTCTCAAATAGCCTAAAACAGACCGGATATAAATAAAACATTTAACAAATTTGTACTTGTACACTTGATATGGAACATTTTAAATTATCACCAAACAATTAGCAAATACAGACTTTATTTTACATGGATTAGATTGATTCCAATGGAAAAAAAAATTATAACAGAAACTCATGACACGCTTTGTTAAATTATGTCAAAATTATTAATTAACAATTAATATATTTATTTATGTATATATTATATATTTATGAATATGTGTAAATCAAATCATAATTGCATATAGGTATGTTTTGTTACACTTAGGAGACGATCAGTTGACTATGCGGTCGAACCGGCGCTTCTTAAATTGCTCGATGCGTTCGTTAAGCGGCGTGCGCTTCGAGAGGAATTCGACCAATGTTGGTGAGTTTAGCACTGTCGCCAGAAACTGCTGGATGGTGATGTACCATGTGATTTCCGAGGGTGTTTGTGGATTCCCGTTTTTGTCGGGCGACCCGTCGAGAACGAGCGTTGAGCTGCATGCGGCTGCTGCCGAGGCTAAACTGTCGTCGGACTCATCACGTGAGAGGAAAAACTGCTTGCTCACATTGCCGAGTCCGAACAGGACTGTTGCCACTTGGGCGATGTCATTGCATATTTCCTAAGTTACGGAATAATTTAGACTAGAAATGGTAAAGTTGCAACTTGAAACTACTTACATCATCAATATTTTGGCAATCGAAGATGTAGTACACCGTCTTCCACAGCGTGATGAAGTGTGGCTTGCTCATCTTGGGCACGGCCTTGAAATTCACCGAACTGTCCTTGGACATGACCAAACTGCGAAGGATACTCGTGCTTTTCTCTAGTTTGGTTTCGCATTGCTGACTTTCAACGGATGATTGTGAATCAAACGATTTCCTGAAATGTTATTAATATTGTGATGATGTGAAGTAGGCTACGCGAACCTCACTAGTTATGTCAATCATTCTATTTTTTTTCTTTAATTTTAGAACTTTTAGAATGAACATCCCCAAATTATTTCGTTTCAAGCTACTCCATTAAAATGTACAGGCAACTAGCACTCTTCACCACCTCCAAGTTTCTTCCCGCAAATCCTATCGAATCCAATCGGATGCACCATTGCTACCGCCCGACGAAGTATTGCGATTGGTACAAACCGGAGAACGAGTTTTATTATGAACCGATCTGTCAACCGTGCGAAAAGCCATGCAAGCCGTGCTTGCCTGCGGTAGTCTGCGAGAAACAGTGCAAAGTATGCAGTTTCTGGCAGCAGGCGAAGGACAATTGCTGTCAACTCTTCTGGCCTTTGCCACCGATGCCCATGAGAACCGAGGCACGAATCTATATTTGCAAGGATTTACGGAGGAAAAACGTGGACGATAAAGAAGCAAAACGAAGATTGAATGTCAGAACTTTTCCGGTAACTACTTCCGTTTACGATTGCGAATATACTCATTCAAATATAACTTAATTTCTGCTTAGCTTCACGATTGCGATGAGATACCAGAATGCCCTGAACCGAATTGGGAAGCGCGGCGACCTCCAGAATATTTGTAATCACAGGTCGACTAAGATTAAAAAACCTGTGAAAACATAATCCAGCTTGTACTTACTGAAAATTGTAGTGTGGAAATGCACTAGCCCCGGAATCATCCGGTGTTAAGTGTCCTGAAACATCAGGCGCACTGGCTTCGACACTATCAAAGAAGTCAGTTGCTTCCGCCGCGATTTCATCACCTTCCTCAGTTTTCTGCGGCGATTCTATATCGCTCATCGTGAGAATCGGCGGCAGATGGATGGCAAACAGCAGTTTTAATCTCTGCGCCGGTTCTGCGACGCTGGTAATGCCGATAGCGTAGGCTAATTCGCGGAAGTTCAGGAATCCATCACGGTTTTCATCTAGCAACTAGAAAACGGATGTTTATAACGATTTCGTTAAACACGAAAAGTATTCTTACCAAAAATATTCTAGCAGCAAGAACTTCTGCTTGCTCGCCATCGCCCCACGGAGATAGCGCGGCAAATAACAGCTTAAAATACTCGAAATCCACTTGGTAACACTCGTACGGCTGTTGTGAAGGATCATGCTTCTCTGGCATCGGTCGCTTTTGACAAATCAACTCCTCGCGAACCACCCCCAGCAAATCTCGCACCTCCTGCTGCGTCATATAACAATCGGACACGCAACGAACAACGTGATTCTCAAATGCATCCTCCAAGTTTTGCACCACCTTCAGTCGATGCTTCACCCGTAGTTGTTCGATCTGCCCGGTGGTAATCTTAACGTAATTGGTATATGCTTGCGTGATCAACGTTTGAATCGACATGGATCGTCGCTGATCCTCATAACTGCGGTTTCGTATGGCACCCCGTCCCTCCGTGTTGAAGACACCTAATAGAAAGTCGCCCAGCTTCTGCATTGCTTCGCCCTCGTCTTTACACTCCATTAGCCCCTCCTGATTCCATCTCAGGACCATCAACGCCGTCTGGAAGATGATCTTCGCCCCATCGTAGAAGAAACAATCCATTATATTCACAGCACTCTCGTAAGGCATCACGCTCAAGTAAATCGTCAAGAACCATGACAACGAGATCATTTTAATCATACCAAGTTGATTGATTTTGTTGTGCAGACTGGGCAGTTGCTCAGCCACCAAGCCATCCAGAATGCCCTGATCCACAACGGCGCCAATCACCCGAGTATTGTAGTAATCCGGGAGCAGATTCTCGCAGAGCGTTGTAAGCAACCAGAACGCCTCCTCCTCAGCGCAATAGATCAACAACACTGATGCGACAATATTCATGGCTTGGCAGTAACCAATATTTGGATTCCGTAGGGCGTAAGCGCATAAAATTCGGCGCAGGGCGTCGATACCGCGCTTGTCTTGGAATGCAAGGTGTTCGGGGAGCGAGCGATGCAAATCGCGTTCGATCTCTTCGTTCGCCAAGGAATGTCTGTGCAATGCGCGGTCCACGAGCTCCCTGTAATAACCGGGATGGGTCGCCTTCTTGTTCGCCGCGCCGGAGAAGGACATCCAGATTTCCATGCGCAATACATCTGGTATTCCCTGGTACACTAAATTGGCAACTTCCGAGGTTTTATACATTGAAATCCCACGTCCATATTTATTGAAGTGGTTTTCCCATGCTTTGATCTTCTCCAACTGGACCAGATTCACTTCGGGGATGGGACTTAATGGAAAGACAGTCATCAATGCTGGCTCAAATTTCCAACTCGGTTTATCACCCGCCGCATGACTTAAAGTAGTTGAGCTATTGCACTCTGATCTGCTCATGTAAAGTAGAAAAATAATAAGAATATACAGCTTCTAACTGGAATAAAAAGTACTATGTACTTACAGATTGTATCGACTTAGAAGTTCTGATATTTTGTTGATAAGAAACTCCCTATCCTGTATTTGAGCAAACAAGAAGCTACTCTCATTGTGTTCGCTGTAATGGGGTATGCGCGACTTCAATATGATGATTATTGCTTTATTCAGGGACGTGTTCGACGCGTTATTGTTTGTAAGCTCTGCGCTTTGGATATCTCGCAGCGGTATCACAACACTTACTTGGTCTCTCACCTGAAAGACATTCCAATTCAATAGTTAATGTAAAAAATCACAAGTTGCTTAATTACAACGCCACAAATAAAACAAGGCAAAGTTTGTTAGTGTGTAAACGATATAAGTGTACGTTAACGAAAAACAATCTTTGAACTACACTTACGCTTACCCGGCTATCAAAGCAAATATAATTCTGCGAGAGGAACAAGCATCCAGATACATGCTGCTTGTTGTACGGCGTTAGCAGAGTGCAATCAATGCATCCATCGAGCTTTTCCGTCGAGGGCAAGCGGAACAGCAGGCGATATGATTCGGATTTCGCGCGCGCATCCAGATCGCGCTTCATAAACGAAGGCTTCTTCGGCACATTCTTACTACAATAAATACGCATATATACATTTCCTCCTTCCCCCGCATAATGCAATATCTTGCAATCTGTTTCTATGTACCTAATTTTAAGACGCAGTTCTTTGTCCTCATTATAAGTGCCTTTGTCTTCAATCAAGCCCTTCATTGCCATGTCAAGCAGCTGCTCCATCAAAGTAAACGTGTCATTCTTGTTCAAAAAGAGACTGAAGTGGTAAAACTTGGTGCGTGTGGACACTTTGATCGAATCGGGAAATAGCATACTGTTCGTCTTGCCGAGATCGACAATTTCGATCCACCGCAGACATACTTTTGACTCGACGCCCAGAATTAAGGCGTGAAAGCAACAATAGTTCACTGATAAATACAGCCAACCTTGTCGCGGCAATTTTCCTTTCCAATAGCTATCAAATAAATAATTCCTTTTAAAATATACGAACAACGATTTTTACGTAAAAGATGAGTATGAATATGAATTACCTATTCAAGGTAAATAAATACTATTATCATAGTTGAAATGAATCACAACACTTTAAGTGCAACTTGAAAATATGTATTATCTTTGTGATAATTATACTTATGAATGTATGATATGAAAACAACAATGTCAACAAGTGTACCTAGTATTTACCTGCATGAATAGTAATTCACCAATTTTTCATCCTTGGGAATATTGAAATGCCGATGAAAGTTGTCAGATGTACTTTTGAACTTCTTTGTGTCCTCATCAATCACTTCAATGCAATAGTTATTAAGTTATTAATAGTTTAGTTAGTCATCAGTCATCACTTACCATCTAGGATACTTTCCTGTGCAGCTAACAAAGACTTTATCTTGCAGCTGACAAAATCAGTGATGTCTTCCTCCCTCTCAAATGCAGTCAATGTGCCCTGCAAGTTTTCTTGCACCCACATCCAATCCTGTACAATTTCTTCATGTGTCATTCCCACTGCAATCTCTAAACAGATTTAAACTTATTAACAAGGTTCAACATGCATTGTTAAAGTTTGTCATTACCATAATATACTTCAGATGTTGGTGTTTGATGAAGTATTCGATATGGTGCTGGTTTTGTATCAAAAATACTATCAAATGTGCCTACCAACAATGAAGACAGTCCCCTAGAATCCCCATGTCCTTTACGATGCTGCAGTACAAAATATTTGGTGTACTGTTCAGTCTCCCTAAAATTATTGGCATGCTTGATTGTGACTGCAGTGACTAGTTAGTAATAATACCATAAGGCGTTCGCCAGCAGAACTTCCGACGGTTTTATCCACATCTTGGATTGTGGTGTATATTTTTTGTTCACACAAACAATAAATTGAAATGCGCCGTTAATTCACAGTGATTCGGCTTGATCTTCACATGCTTTTTGCGTCCGAATGCTATTAACATTTTACGAACAACTGCGATGTTCAACACTATCGTTATCAATCGGCATTTGATTAGAACGAAATTAATGGCGGAAACTATTAAAGCAATAAATGTTATCAGCCAGTTGTAATCATTATGACAACTTGACAGATGTATTGTGTTTACAAATGGTATAGGCTTACACTTTGAGCATGTATGTTAAATAAGTTGCATACGTTAAAGTGTGATGATTTATGATTTTACGAATCTCTGGAATAAATTCGGTTTCATTCGTTTCATTCCGTATGCAAAGGTAAACAAACCAGTTCTATAAAATTTGGATTTTAATTGAATGTGGGAGGCTTTATTTGAATGTAACCAAAGACCATCTCATACATATAGTAATATGTATATAGATTTTAAAACTATGTACATAAATATATAGAATATTATATAAGTGATAAAAAATGATAACTAGCTAGACTTTACTCTCATACTCACTATAATCAAAGAATATTTAATTACAAAATACATAATAAACGTGAATCAATATTGCATTAGTTGGTGGTGGAATGAATTACATGAAGTCCATACATGCGTTTATGCGTTTATCTAAAACAAAACTACAAAACATAACAATCATTTGCTGTAGTACATTTTATACATACATACTCACTGGAGCTCTAAATATATGTACTTTTAGAGCCTGAATACTCACATGCATTGAACTTTTAATATACAGAAGTAAAAAAATAGGAGATTGATAATAAAAAATATTCTGTTTATAAATAACCAATTATACTTTATTAACCAAGTAATAATATTCAATTTATAAATACATAAGAAAAATTTGTGTGCATTTTTGCAATAACCCTGACTATTTAGTATTGCCATGATTGATTTGCTGTCATGCAAGTTAATCTGTACCAG
>JAODGB020034955.1:0-31777 GCA_027574905.2 Earota dentata
ACAGAACCGCTGGTTAATATGCATCTTTCCGCAGCACCGTCGAGTAAAAGAAAATACTTTAAAATGCGCTTAAAATTTAAGCAATTTTAGTAAAAGTTGAAAACTTGCGGTGGAAAACGCTTGATGTTTTCCGAAAATGCAGGTCAACTTTAAGTTTCTTAGACGATCCTGATAGTTAAAAAGATGTTTGTTAAGAAGCTGTTTATTGCAACCCGCTAATGTTTGAGGAAGTGCCCCAAATCACCCCTCAAAGTTCGTCGGCAATTGGGTAGCGCATTGCGAGTTCAAGCGCGATTCACGTGCCAATCGTTATTCCGATTTGCAAAACAAGTGTCAGCAGTCGAAATCGCATGCATTTTTAATTCCGAAATCATATCTGCATATGGGCACGTGCGGGAAATTACATTTCACTGAGAAAATGCATTGTTGTTTACACTATCAAGTCGATAAAAATAAAGAAAATGATGTTGAACATTTTCGAGCTTTTTTAGAACTTAAGTTCGAAAGTGATTGATATTTGCTGAATGCGTGGGTCAATTTTAATTTTCTTGGCCGTTGTTGATAACCAAAGAACCACTGGTTAAGGTGCACTTTTCCGCAGCACCATCGAGTAAAAGAAAATGCTTTAAAATGCGCTTAAAATTTAAGCAATTTTAGTAAAAGTTGAAAACTTGCGGTGGAAAACACTTGATGTTTTCCCAAAATGCTGCTCAACCTTAAGTTTCTTAGCCGATCCTGATAGTCAAAAAGATGTTTGTTAAGATGATTTTTATTACAACCCGCTAATGTTTGAGGAAGTGCCCCAAATCACCCCTCAAAGTTCGTCGGCAATTAGGTAGCGCATTGCTAGTTCAAGCGCGATTCACGTGCCAATCGTTATTCCGATTTGCAAAACAAATGTTAGTAGGCACAATGGCATGCATTTTTAATTCGGAAAGGAAGTCATATGTTCATATGACCATGAGCGGGAAATCACGTGACACTGAGAAAATGCGATGCACCCCCATGGCATTATCAAGTATGTAGGAAAAGTAACTTTAGTATCGTTGCAAATTGCATTATGCTGTTATGATGACAATAATCAATTTTATAGCTTTCAGCATTAATTTGAAAGCGGCATGCTGCAGGGGCTGCAGGGGAAGTTTACGTGCACGCGGTTGTAAAACTTCAACTTAAATTACCAACTAATTCTGAATAACTTAAGTGCTGCGGCACGTGCTGGGAAGATGCACGCGAAAGAGTTCGCGGTGGCAGAGCGTCAGAGCGACAGGGCGACAGGGCGACAGGGCGACAGGGCGACAGCTTAATCGAATTGCAGCCGCCCGCCGCCGCCTTCGACAGCAGGTGGAAGCCGTGAAAGTCCCCGCGCTCGGCGGCCCGGCGCGCGAGGCTTCGGCGGTTGACCGCGCGCTGTGCGCAAACACTAAATGGCGCCGCCGCCGCGCCGCGAACGCGAAATTAACATATTTTTACAACTTTCCAAGATTGGCAACTTGTTGTTGCGCCGGCGGGCACAGCGGCAACTGCAGCGCAGTGTCAGTCCTTTGCAAGAAAGACTGCGCAATGCAAATAGCTGCTCAGGTAGGAAGCAATACAACATAGGTAGTAAGCTAAGGGCCTAAGGAAGTGATGCGTCTAGAAGTTTATGCGCTGGATTTACTTGTTATTACAGCGCGCGGCGGCTGCCGGCGGGGGGTTAAGCTTATCGATTCACCGTTTCAGCGGGCCGCGCGCGCGGGCGGCGCACGTCCGCCTTCGCCGAGTTCGGGGTTCTTTTCCCGCGCCGCCGCCGTCGCCGAATAACTTGATTATGTTGCAGCAAGCAAATAAGAGCGACTGCTCGCCGCCGAAATTCGATTTCGCATCCGCGCTTCGTTGCGGGGCGCTCTTTCCGCGGCGCACGCTGATTTGTTGACCGTGGACGCATTCACACGCATGTCGTGAGGGGGCGGCGGGTGGCTGTGGGCGGCTGTGGGTGGGGCGCACAAAGGCAATTCAATTATGTATCGCGCCGGCGGCGTGACGTACGCGTAAGTACTTCATTGCATTCGCCGGCCGGCGTCCGCTTGATCTAATGGCCGGCCATTTCCACTAAAGGGAATACACCCCGCCGCCGCGTGTGTAGGTGCAGTGCTGTAAGAAGATAGCCGGATAGCCGGCGCGCAAGCAAAACAAAACAACAGAAAAAAAATATATATAAAGCTACTTCAGCGCAAGTCCTTTGTGTGCTTTTAGCGTTATCATAAATTTCATTTAACTCAGCGCCCGCCGCCGCCCCGTCCGACATCCAATTTCTTCGCGAGTTAGCGCCGGCGGGCGCTGGGGGTGGGGGCGCAGCATCTCCTGACCGCGCACTCGACGCCGCGCGCCGAATAGTTTACTTAACAACGGTTATTGCTATTTTCTATTATTGTCAGCGAGCGTTTGGTTACGGTTACGATTATGGCCGCCTCGCGCCGTAATTGCCGCTTGATGCAATCAACTCCGCCGCCGCCGCCGCCGCCCCGCGGCAGCGCAGCGGTTTTAATCATAATCAACGCTAAACTCCCAAACTGCACGGCCCCCACCCCCCGAAAAATGCCGCGCTGCATTTCGCGCTTTAATTGATAGATTACGCGCGTGGGGCGACATTTCCGCGCGATCCGCGGGGGGGCGGACGGGCGCGATCCGTTCTCACGTGTGGACACGCTGACAGCTCAATAGTGCGCCGCGCAGCGCGCGTATAATCGATGAGATTTGCAGTGCACTTTCTGGCCTGCACGGCCGGAAGGTGCGCATTTTTCCACCTCCCCCCCCGCCGCGCCCGACCGCCAAGATGTGCCTGTGTGCGCTGTCCTTTGTTCCGCTCCGCGTTTGATTCGCGCGCGCCGATAAGGCACGTACGCGCGTCGCTAAATTTATTATCGTTATGCGCCGCCCGGCGCCTTCGCACGCGCGCGTAATGTTTCATTGCCGCGCATTGCTTTATTATTGAAGGCATGCGGCGGCGGCTGGGTGCATGTGTGTATCGCGTGTATTCATGCTCCGGATGTATAATAAACTCTCCACACGCCCGCGCCGCTGCCTTGTTTCTTGTTTGCATTCGCCGCGCGAGGGGCGCGCGCGCAAAAACAGGCGCGAGTGCCATCGTAAACTTTCTCATAAAGCTTGATTCGAACTTTCTCATTGTCGTCCGCAGTTTGCTGCGTTCACGTTCCGAAGACATTCAATTTCCACCTAAGTTATATCTATTGCCGGCGCGCCATTGAAATATGTACAAAGCCCTTCGTTTTATGGCGGCTCGCATGAAACAAGCAGATGTAGTTTTAGTCGCTTGAAAATTTCTTCATTTTTAATTTTTAATTTTTAATTTTTAATTTTCTCACAATGTACTAGTACTAGTAATTTTTATTTTTCAAATTAGTTCAGTATAGTATATTCAGTATATTATATTCAGTATATGATATTTCGTTTTCAAAGAACGTTCTTGTGACGTTACTAGTGATGTCGTCATAAACCCGATCAAGTTAGAAAATAAAAATACGGAACAAATATTTTTGTATTTTCTTTCAATTCATATAAATAAAAATGCTAATTTCCACTCTGCTCATAGCCGCCATTTTCAAATTGTATCAAGTCGACAGCATTTATTTTTTTCGTTAACAGATGCGTCATCAAGAAACGTGCATTTTAAAAATTCGCTGACTCGTGACTTGCACTTGTCGGCGGCGAAGCAACGGCTTTTTTCCTCCTCTCATTCCGTCATCCATTTCGCGCGAATTATCCTCATCCTCAGCGCCAGCGCGCGGCTGAAAGGCTCAGCGATCGCCGCTGAAAGAATAGGTCTTTCATTACGAGCCGGCAATTGCCAGTTAGCGTCTCGGCGATAGTCCGCCGTGCTAAATGGTATTAAGAAAGTAAAAGTTATAATCCACGCCATGTCGGCGCGCTCAAGAAGCTGTTTAATGCGTTTGGACGTCAAGCAAAACTGACAACGATAAAGTGCCCGTTTTTCGTAGGTATAACGACTGCCCAGGCGGGAATTAAAAGCACGGAGCACGCAGCCACGGGAGACAGGGGGGGGATGGGATGGGGCGGCTAACGCAAATGTGATTAAACGCGACGCGGCGCGACGCCAACATTGTCGTTTTTCCTTTGTTTTATTCTTCGCCCGGCGCTGCTTAAAGTTCGTCTTGCGCGCGTTCGAATCGCCGCGCCAGCAACTGGACGCGCAGCGCAGCCGACTAACGCGATTAAAGTCGGATGCGTCGGATGCTTTATTTAGCTGCGGCCGCGCCGCGGGCGATTTTAATTCAGTTATCGAGGATGTGTCTTCATGGTGCTTGCCGCCGTGTTTGTCTGGCGGCGCTCGCAAACAATGCGCGCGCGACAAATATTTATCTCCGCAGCTTATAGAGGCGGAGGTGGCGCCCCCTCGCGCATCCTCGAGACGAGTGCTTACATAGTTTGCGCATAGGTGCTTAGCATATGCCAGAGCCGCCAGGTAAACTCCAGGCCCACCCGGCCTCCAGATATCCAGACCTCCTACCCTAGATCTAGCGCGGGTCGCGTGTCGCGCACAATTAATACCGAATGTATACACACATAATACACCGGGAGCTAAAATGCTTAGGCGTAATAGCGACACCCAGGTCGCCCATTACACCGAATTCAAATTAAATTCTAATCGTCTTACTTATGCCCCGCCGCGCGGCGCTTCCACTCGCGACTCGCTCCGCCCTACCCCCTACCACCCACCCCTATCTCTGTTTCGGGGGGCGCGCGCGACCTTTAACTGCTTTAGCATCCAGGTGTCGGCAGTCGGCGGCAAAGACAAAGCTGGCGCTTGCACACAACACGCAAAATAATAAATTCATTTCGCCTGCCGCACTTGGTGCTCATTACAATCACATTTATCGACCGGTCGCGCAATAGAAGACATCAACAACATGCGAGTCACATCCGCGCGCAGCCACCTGGGGAGGCAGGGGGGGCGGGCCCCGGATGCGCGGATGGAAATTCGTGTAATTGCTTTTAATGAAATTTTATTCGAGTTTCAGAAAGCGTACAAGTCGTGGCAAGGGCGTCGCGCGCGTCGCGGTAAATAATTCGACGGCGCCAGCGTCTCCGAAGCGTAATGAATGCTCGAAGTGAGAAGCCGGCGACGCGCCAGCGCACGCTTTCGAACAACGAGTGGACCACACTCTTGACTTATATAATGGGGGAAAAATCTGCGTAAGAGTTTCAGGGGCAAACTGCATTATCCATCTCTCCACATCCTAATGCAGCCGATGCGCTCACCCTGGTATATATGGTAGTGGCGTGATTGCTTCAGGGCACTGTAAACTCGAAACAAACAAAAAAACATACAAGAGATTAGTATCGGGGTGCGTCGTGCTGAGTAACGTGCATTGTCGTTCTGCGTACCTAATTTTGCCGTGATGCACATTGGCAAGGCAAAAAGCATCGTTGCCAAGTACTGGGCATCCACATTGTGATAGTTCAGCATGTGGCACTTCACGCCGTTGAAGTCGTTGTAGATTCTGGTGCAGCCAGACAGCGGGCACGCATACTGATGGACGACGTAAGACTTCGGCGCCGCGACGCTCCGGGACGGTCCGGCATGGCCTGGATGGCCTGGATGACCGGGATGGCCGGGATGGCCGGGATGGCCCGGATGACCTGCAAGAGCGGCATGACCGCCAAGCCCGGCAAGACCGGGATGGCCGGCTAGGCCGGGATGTCCATGAGCGGCAAGGCCGGGATGGCCGTGACCGACAAGGCCGGGATGCACGGCATACCCGGGATAGCCGGGGTGCGGAACCGGAGCCGGAGCCGGGACCGCAGCTGCAGCCGGCATGGTCAACTCTGCACCAGGTGCCCTCAGCAAGCCACCGTCATTGCTGAAAAGTGCCAACTATTTTGTACCACAACTCGCAGTGAGTAAAGTAACGTTTGATAAAAGTCTACGTACTCATTCAACGCTAGATCAAGCAAGGAGCTGCCCTGCGGCATGAAAGCACTCGCTTGAGTCGCTTCATTCGGCTTCCCGGGAACGAGATGCGAATTGTCAAGCGCCCTGTGCGCAAAGTATAAAGTCACAATTAAACAAAAACAAAGCAATGTCACAATTAATCCAATCAAAAACTTACAAGGTCGTCATATCCATAGCAACCTGGCGTCTCTCCCCGAAACGACGCATCGGGCGAAAATCTGTACAACAATCAAACAATCAAACATGTTGTGAGCATGAATTCCATGGCGACGTCATTTTGAAATTTTCGTAATATTGCGGAAACTCACCGTAGCTGCAACCGGCAGCCG
Source organism: Earota dentata (assembly GCA_027574905.2). Taxonomy (NCBI): domain Eukaryota; kingdom Metazoa; phylum Arthropoda; class Insecta; order Coleoptera; family Staphylinidae; genus Earota; species Earota dentata. Next base: position 6,304 of record JAODGB020034955.1, read on the forward strand.
AGTCACCGCGGAAATCGGACCTGCGAATCGTAGACGATTCCTCATTCCGGCCGTAGTGGCGCGACAATGCCGGCGGAATGCTGGTGCCGCCCGCCACATTTGTGGCCCCACGATGATCTAACGAATCAAAAAAAAAAAAAACGTAAAAATCACTTACAAATGTATGCCCTGCAATAAATCTTGTGGCTTACAGCTTAAATGGGCCGCTTGAATGTGCAGAATCAAATCCTGCATATCGGCGAACTCCATGCCGCAATTCTTATAAGCGCATTTGTTCGATAAAGAGCTAGCCATTTTCACTGCTTTCACAAATTATCGGAACACGTTTGCACACACACGTCTATCAGACACCGGTATGAAAGGTGGTGAAAAATCAACATCCGTTCTAAACAATTGAATTTTCAAACAAATTGATAGCAGGCTATGTTTCGACTTGGGCGACATCTATGTGAATTTGGAAGAACCAATCCATTATATCACCTTTCGCAGTTCTCTCATTTAATACCTGAGAAATTTAAATGAAACACAATGAGGAAAGAATTTATATTACATATAGAAATGTAGGCATGCTACAAGCAGGCGCTTGCAGCAGCACATGCAAAGATAATTTTAAAAATAATTTTTAGACGTTTTTAACCATTTGCCTGTTAGATGGCGCTGCCAGGGTTGGCCTTTTCCCCTTCTCTGTCAGTTATGCAATATGGTCGCCGCCGTAGCAACCACGTGAAGACGCATTCCGGCGAGTTTTTTACATTTCCACGCGATTAGAACTAGATTTACGAATATTTATAGAGATGTACAGACTCCTGAAGCTTAGGAACACGAATATCCACCCGCTGCGCAGCGTGTCCTACGCCCACACGCAACTAATCAACGAACGAACATGCACCCTCTGCCATCAGATACACCATGCCAGCCAAATACAAGGTAAAAACTCGTTAATTCCGGGACCGTTTCCCTCTGATATTATGTAGTGGTTATCCCTGATTTCTCCCTTTTACAGTGGCGTTTCAATCAACGCACACGAGTCCACATATTGCTCCCAACAAGGGCCGGAAAAAGCGGGTAGTCAAGAAGAACTACACTGACATGCTAATTGGTAATGTACACCCTTGGAAAGCATACTTTGCAGTCCTTAACTGATTACTATTTGCAGTCAAAGGGTCATCTACCTCTGAGGTGAAAGCCAGGATCAAGAACCTAAAACCAAATGACATCAAAATGCTGGCACTAACAAACTTGAAACTGAATGAGTTATACAAACTGAAGGACTTCCTCAAGTCAAATCCGAATGGTGGAAGTCTCACTGAGCATTCTTATAATAACCTAGCTGACTTTTCGAATATTCCACTGCAGGAGGAGGTTATTACAGTGGCTGTTGAGCCCGAAATCAAGCTGGAAAGTGAAGTGAGCTCCAAGTTACTGGAAACTGAAATTGAGGAGGAGTTGGAAGCTGCAATAGAACAAACAGATGAATTATTACACAAGTGAGTACATTGTAACAAACAAAAAATCATAATTAATTAGTAGTCAGTATTTTAATGAGTGTTCTTATGCGGAATTAGCGTGAAAACGATTCCATTTCAACCGGAAATCGTTGAGGAAGAGATCATAGACGAGACGCCTGATATTGTTGAGCAAATTCTCAAGGAAAACAAGCAGAAACGCGTGAAATACACCGGCGATCGGCGCGCTAGGGAGGAGGTCATCGCAAGGACGCTCGCCGCGTATATAGAGGTCTGCGCTGGGTTGAAGAATCCCCATCGCGGCCTCAACGCGTTCACGTTCTATCGGCATCGGTGCAAGCTGGGCAAGAATCAGAATGATCGCTATCCGCCGATCAGCAGCATCAACGTGTACAACGCACTGCTGAAGGGCTTCGCGGCGAGAGGCGACTTCCGCCGCCTGCAGGAGCTGCTGGCGCTGGTGAAGGAGGAGGGCGTCAAGCTGAACGTGCAGAGCTACGCGGCGATCTTCGAGTGCATCGCGCGCGTGAACTTCAACGACAGCCACACGCGCTTCATCCGCATGTACACGAAGGAGGCGGCGCTGAACGCGATCTCCTTCGACCGCATCCTCAACGAGGCGACGTTCCTGCACGACCAGCGCGAGCGCGTCATCAGCGTGATGCAGACGCACGACATGAACTACAAGCCGACGTACTGGGAGCCCAGCTTGCACTATATGAATGGCTTGTTAAACGAGCTGAATGACGAGGAGCAGCTGAAAGGTTTGCAGTGTGAGGAGAAGAAGCACGGCGAGCCGGGAATGTTCTCCAGGGCGACGCTGACTGAGTGGACGCGGAAGCAGATGGATATGGAGAAGAACGTCATGATCACCGTGAAGAGCATCGAAGCCAAGCCGGAGCCAACGGAGGAAGTGCTGCGATTTCGCGAGTTATGGACGGAGCATACGAAACTTTGGGAGGGCGCCGCTGGCGAAGCTTTCAATCGCGACCTGTTGGCGTTGACGGCGCAGCGTAGTGCCTTAAATTATGATTTGTACATGCGCAGTATTCCGACGAGGGACATTATTACTATTATCGTGGACGAGGCGCAGAAACTCGCGCAGGGCTCTGAAACGTACAGCCCGACGACAAATATGCTGTATCGTGACCTAGGCTCGAAGGTATACGCTAGATACAAGGTGCTCAAGAAGCAGAAGACTGGGGTCCTCGATAAGATCATGAAAGTGCACGCCAAGTACGTGGCGGACTACGCCGAGTCACATCGCACGCTGGACGTGCTGCCTGAGCACGTGCAGCTTCTAAACAGTCGCCAAAAGTGGCAATGGGCTGAGCACAGCTTCAAGCATGAAGGTGCCACCATTGCAATGGACCATCAGGAGTGGACACCTGCAGCACTTCTCGCAATCGGCAAGTTTCTCTACAGCATCATCATGCATGACTTGAAAATCGACGTGAACTCGCTGCGCACGAACAGTAAACACAAGTAAGTAAACTTGTTCATTTGTTTTTCATCAAGCATTCTTTAACTCAACCTTACACTTACCCAGTCTAAATAATTGACTCCTTCACAGGAACTACCTCCCTGCATTTTACACAATATTCCGCACACAAGGCCGTGCCATCAAGGAGGAAGTCAAGCCGCATCCGGTCTTGTCCAAGTTGTATCGCGCTTCGGTTCCTGAAACGCTCACATTTCCCGCATACGAGCTGCCGATGCGTTGTCCGCCAGTGCCGTGGACATCCGTAACGAACGGGGGATATTTAATCGCTCCTTGCGAAGTGGTCCGACTGCCGAGTCAAGCCACCGCGCAGAAACAGCGTATGCGAGATGCTATACCTAATAAATTGTTCCCGACGCTGGATTCGCTCAACCAGCTCGCCGCGGTGCCGTGGAAGGTGAACACGGCAATTTTGGATGTGATCATGGAAGTGTTTCGCAGTGGCGGGTCGGCGAAGCTGGACGTGCCGGAGCTGCCGTCGTCGCTGCCTCAGCCGGCTGCTTCGCATCCAGATATGTCCAAGACGCAGAAGCATTCGCTCTTCAAACAGCGCTTGCAATTCCGCCGCAAGAAAGCTGAGATGTACTCGTTGTGGTGTGATTGTTTATACAGACTTTCGCTCGCTAATCATGTAAGTACCTGTCTTAAACAGCTTTCTTTTTATAACTAACACTTGTTTTAAACCCATCGGATTTCATTTCGTAATTTCTTGTCTTGTGGACAGTTTCGAGATGATATCTTCTGGCTGCCGCACAATATGGACTTTCGCGGTAGAGTGTATCCAATCCCGCCGCATCTGAATCACCTTGGGTCGGATCTAGCGCGTTCCATGCTAGTTTTCGCCGAGTCGCGACCCTTGGGCCCGCACGGCCTCGACTGGCTCAAGCTGCACCTCGTCAATCTCACGGGGTTGAAGAAGCGCGATCCAATCTCTGCGCGGCTCGAATTCGCCAACAGCATGTTGCCAGATATCCTCGATTCAGCTGAACATCCCTTGGACGGCAAGCGCTGGTGGGCGGAGAGCGACGAACCGTGGCAAACGCTCGCCTGCTGCATGGAAATCGCCGCAGCACTGCGCTTGCCCAATCCAGAAGAATTCCGCTCGCATTTCCCCGTTCACCAGGACGGCAGCTGCAACGGCTTGCAGCACTACGCAGCTTTAGGTCGCGACGGTGCCGGCGCGTTCAGCGTCAATCTCTCGCCGGCGCAAGTTCCTCAGGATGTCTACAGCGCTGTGGTGGTGCTCGTGGAGGAACGCCGGCGGAAGGACGCCGAGAACGGCCTCGAAATCGCCAAGGTGCTCGACGGCTTCGTCAAGCGCAAGGTGATCAAGCAGACCGTCATGACCACCGTCTATGGTGTCACGCGCTTCGGCGCTCGGCTGCAGATCGCGCGCCAGCTGAAGGACATCGACGACTTTCCCAAGGAGTTTGTCTGGGCCGGCTCGAACTACCTCACCGCGAAGACCTTCGAGTCGCTGCGCACGATGTTCACCTCCACCAGGGAGATTCAAGACTGGTTCACCGAGTGCGCGAGGTTGATTTCGTCCGTGTGCTCGGAGAACGTCGAGTGGGTGACGCCGCTGGGCCTGCCGGTCGTGCAGCCCTACCTGCGGTACAAAAAGCTGGGCAACGGCTACGAGAACTTCCACATGGACTCCTACGAGAAGCCCAACGTAATGAAGCAGAAGAATGCGTTCCCACCGAATTTCATTCACTCGCTGGACTCTAGTCACATGATGCTGACGTCGCTGAAGTGCGAACGTGCTGGGATCACTTTCGTTTCGGTTCACGATTGCTACTGGACGCATCCATCAACAGTTCATATCATGAACAAGGTAAGGTTTTGAGGTGCCTAGGCCATTAACAGTCTAGTTGTTTATACTTCAGCAATTGTTTTACGGCTAAATGCATGCAAACAATTTGGATTTGTCTCTGTTTTCAGATATGTCGAGAGCAGTTCGTTGCCCTGCATTCGGAACCGATCCTCGAAGACTTGTCCAACTTCTTGACTGAAAAATACAGCTATCAAGCTGAGTAAGTGTTTCATAATGAGAACTCTGTGCATAACTGATGTTTGTTTGTTACTTTCAGTGAAATACAAAATGATGGCTCGGTGATGGAACTGACAAAGCGAAAGCTCAACCGGGTGCTGCGCAAGCTGCCCAAAACCGGCGACTTCAACATCGACGAAGTGATTGAATCGGTGTACTTCTTCAGTTAGCAATGTTTAGCATGTGTTTTATTCATGTGAATCCATATTTCATGGTGAGTTCATCCTTTGTTACTATCGGCGGCCCGCACCCCACAACCAAAGATTTAAGTCCTAGTTTTGATTAAGTTTTTTCTGCGCTTTTATTAAAACTTAAAGTCAATACATACACAAAAATAACAGTCCTTGTCTTACATATTTTGGGCCAAAACATCATTATCATAGAAATATGTCCACGTCTGCATCATCTGCATCGATTCGCCCCCATTTTAGTCATCTTTGTACTTAAATGATTAAACATACATCTAAAAGTTTTGTATATACAAACACAGAGCTGAGAAAGTTGTAATGTTAATGAACACATTTAGTAAAGAGTTTACGGCGCACGGGGCGCTTAAAACGGCGAATTCATGCCGAGCTTCGTGCCGAATTCCAAACGCATTCGCCTCTGCTGCCTTAGATTCACCCTGCGGAAAGGAAACGTGAATTAATTAACTTTGCATGGATTGGTGTGAAAGACGCTTCTTAATCGTACTTGATTTCTTGTCGCTTGACCAGCTCGGCAATCCCAAACGTTGCAATCGGCGATAGAAACACGAAGATCAGTATCAACGGGTCGAAGTACTTCTGCTTGCCGCTGGGAATGTCCACGACGTTGACGAGACTGTAGAGCGCCTGCAGCAGCAGGACCACCACCGTCGCCGCCACCCAGATGTGATTCGTGTGCGGCGAGCGCGACCAAATGTTGTGCTCGCGATGCACAAACCCCACCGATATAACAACTATGTGCATAGAAACGTTAGATGAGAAATATAGGCTTATAGGCGATTGCACCGGTGATACTTGACACTAGCTGTAACTTAAGTATCACCGATCCAAACGTGCCTCAAGATAATTTATTGTGTCATTGTGTGCTTCTCGCACTTACCAAAATGCAGCACGGCAACCAACACGCAGATATTCTGCGCGTAGCGCAGCGTGAAACTGTGCTCAGTGTCCACCCAGCCGCCAGTAAAAGTGGCATTTGCCGTCTGCGTCGGCAGATAATATAGCAGGCATGTACAGCCTTCCTGGGCGCAGATGTCCGCGCAATACGCAGATAAAATGCTCGAAAACGTGATGAGAACGGAGAAGATCGCCGGCAGGAACTTGGCGCCGTAAAACCAGAGCACAAAAGTAGCGACCTCGCCGTTGAACACGATTTGGTTCTTTTCCTGCGGCTTCTTCATGATGTCCGGATCCGTCCGGGTGCCCATGAGTGATATGCTCAGGATGGGTATCACCACGCAGATGGACCACAGCACGTGCCCCGGCGTCAAGATCGCCGGCAACATGAAGAGCGCCGCGGCGACTTGGATGATACTGAGCGAAATGCAGCAGGAGAGCCAGAACTGCGCGGTGTTCCACAGGTTCCACATGTAGTGGCGGGCTTCCATCACCAGGTGAAATATTGAAATGGGATGCTCACGCTTCAGCGAGAGCGAGCAGGGGATGGTGTTGAGATACTGGGAGATGTCGACAGGTGACAGCATCCCCGCGTGGGGCGTTTTGATCGTTTCGATTGTTTGGCACGTTTGAGGGTAGATTGGTTCCACTCCAATACTGTGAGGACATGCAGAGAAGAAGAGATCAGTTATTCTTTCCTGTGGCGACGTGCGGAACTAACCTAGCATCTGCCTGGAGAAAAACGCCCATGTTCTCGTTATTCGCCGACGAACCCATCACACAGACCACCTCCCCATACTCCTGCATGATATGCAACATCTCTTTGGTGCTGGACGGGGTGCAGTCGGTGAAGAGGGAGACCAAGAGCGGCACATTGTCGATCAGCTCGATGTGCGGCCGGATCTTGTCGATGCCCCGCGGCAGCTTGGCCTAGAACCATTTTCTTCAACCGTCTTTGCGTTTTCTACCTTGAACACCATTGACGTACCCGATTGCTCATGTCGAAGTTGATCGGCGCACTGTGCTCGGTGCTATCGGTAAGGCAGCTCAAGCTCTGCCAGTCATGCGTCTCCTTATCATCGTCGTGCTCGTCGCTGGGTGCCTCTTCGTCGTGCGGCGCCAGCGAGTGCACCTCGTTGTCGAACTTGACGACCGTGTGCTCGGTGTTGATGGCACTCGGCGCTGAAAAGCTCATCGTCCTGGACGATTCCAAATTGCTACGAATTAATAGCGCACGTCAACGCGTGGTTCGTTCCAAACGACAGTGTGAAGAAAGAGTTAGGGTTGAAGAAACATGAGGTTCGGGGTGGAGCTAATCGAACAAGGCCGGAGAAGAGAGAAATCGAAGTGCAAGGCAAGAGGCAGATGCGAGTCGGGTGTTTTATTTTTTATACGCGTTGTGGTGGCTGGATTTTGGGGTGTTGGGGGAGGATCGGGCGGGGTTCGTGTTGAGAGAGCTGTTGCGTGGATACCTATCAAGAATGTTCTTGAATTCGTTTGTCGGCGTATCGATGGAGTACAGGCGGCGGTCGCTTTGTGACTTGCGGCGCAATTGCGCGGCGCCCCGCTCCGGCGCGCTCCTTGCACCACCGAATCTGCCCCCACGTGCAGACACGCCGGTGATTGGATTGTTAGTAATGTAAGACAGAAATAACACACAAGAACATCAGGGTACGATCAACAATCAATCAGGTCGGGAAAAAAAGAAAAAGACAGCGCAATGAGAACGAAAACGGCACGATGAGTAGCACTGCGATCGGCGATACGCCGATACAAGTATCGCATGATAGATGGAATGGAGCCGCGAGATGATAAGCAGTACATCGACCATCAAAAGAGACATGCGATAATATTGCGTGGATTGTGTTGTGCAGATACTTGCTGTGTCGCCGTCTATCTGGAGTTTACCTATTGCGATCGCTGAGCAGCGAGATGTGGCAGTTCCAGCCGCTCTCCAGTCCCATCTTCTCGCTGAAGACGCGCGAGCGCAGCTCGTTCTCTTTGCTGAAGTGCACGAAGCGGATGCACGCGCGCTCCAGCTGCTCGATGAGGTGCACCATGTCGGCCTGCGCCTGATACTGCATCGTGACCATGCCAATGAGCACTTGGTTGCACTGCATATCGAAACACGAATCGGCGTCCTGCACCTCCGAGTTGGGCGGCTCATTATACAGCAGCGAATCTACAACGAATCGTTACGAAACATAAAGGCAACACTTGCATTAGAACGGTGACATCACCAGTGCTGTAGAAAGGCCCCAGCGCCGTGCGTATCTTCGGCTCCAGGACGCTGCGGCACTCCCAGTGCACCGGCGTCGGGCTGCGATGGCACTGATACAGGTGCCTGGAGTCGCTAGGCAACTCCAGGTACACATGGCTTAGTTTGTCACTAACTGCCTTCGACAGCGGCCGATAGGCGAACGCGGTGCAGTACGCCGTGAGGCTGCACCGCTGATAAAAGTCCTGAATCTTCTTGCGATCGCCGGGCGTCAGCGGGCACAGATCGTAGCCGTCCCAGTAATCCACACAGGAATCCAGGATGATGTCAGCGGTGCCCTGCGAGAGCAGTTGGATCGACCCGCTGCTTAATTCCTTCACTACCACAGCGAACATATGCGGGAAGGGGAATTTTAACTTCGTCGACATGCTCAGCGACCGGGCGTATTTGTTATCCCTTCGGACCATTTCCGGTTGCTGAAAGCGCGTATTAAAATTACCCGCAAAAATAAAACACTGTGTTTGCTTACCAAATGTCTGAATGTAGATAACTGCTGTTCCAATGAGAAAATCTTTTGCGCCTGCTCCACGAAGCCGATCTCCCTTGCGAGCTCGCACAAACACCGGCGATTCGTCACTGGCACCAGGTTTTCGTTGTACATCGCCTCGCAGGTGATGTGCGAACAGAACTGCGTGTAGTTCTTCTGCGTCTCTGTATTGCAGGTGTTCAGCAGTATCGCGAGCCCTAGCGGCTTCAGCGAGTTCAAATGCTTGTGCCACTTGGTGTCGTCAAAGTGCAGTTTGAAGGGATCCTTGGGATTGTAGGTCACGTCGAGCACCTCCGCTACGGAGGTGCCCGCATCCTCCTGATACTGCGCGTCCGCCCCTTTGTCCCCATCCTGGTTGAGGTCATTGAGGTTCGCAAGACTCGAGGTGTCGGAAATATTGTCGGAGTTGTGCAGGAAGAAGACTTTCTCGGCGGTGGGGTTCGGCCAAGAGAGGATTCCCTTTTTATCAACGCAGCACAAAGCCTACAGATGAAAGTCGCATGAAAAGAAGTTCGATTTCATTAAAACCGTGTGCGACTTACGGTAACAGAGCCCAAGACATGCAAAATATTCGCAGTGCGAGGTAATGTTGCCGATCGTCCAAGTATAATGTCCTTGAAATTCGTCCACACTGACTCGTGGTCGATCTTAAAGTTCGGCAGCGCGTCCGTCTTCGCATCCGGATCGTCGAAGAGCTCCGTGGTGGAGTCCGCCGTGGTGTCGATGCTCGCCTCGAAGAGCGACTTGAACCTCGCCATGCCCACGTAGTTGATGACATTCCAGACGATCGGGAAGAAGATTGGCAGCAGCGGCAGAAGCGCACTCGTCGGCACAATGAGAAACAGCTCCAGGAACGAAGCCTTGCCCACCGTGCTCTCCAAATACATGAGGCGCACGAAGTTGATGACCATAATCAGCCCAGCTACCACCGGCAGCAGGATGCGCTCGACGACTTTGATCATCAGCAAGTGTCGCTGCTTATTATGCGGCGTGATTGGCCGATCGACGCCGTGTTCCAGCGCTAGTTTCAAGCTATCCAAGTAGGGCGTCTCTAACAAGCGATATTTGCGATTCTCCAGCGGCTTGCGCGCTTTGGGAATACTGAAGATCTCATTTGCATTCTGCAGCGACGGCCCGTAGACCTCCTTGGCGTGCAGCAGTGGAATATCACACTTGTCCAGCGCCTCACAATAGCCGGGACTGTGCTGTCCGGGCCGAACAATAATGATATCATCCTTCACCAGCAGCGCCCAGGGTAGATTCACCACCTTATTGTCTCTGTAGGTCCATTGCAGCGTCACGCAGGGTGAATACGGCGTGCCTAGTTCCGGATAATTGCTCGCCGCCCATTCGATTGTGCTGATTTGCCCTCTGATCTGCTTGATGAGCAGCGTCACCGTGTCGGCGATCTCGTGCTGGCGCAGTTTATTATCGTACAGCTCGATGCACACGGCCACCGACAACAGCAGCATTATTAGAAGGACCTCATAGATGAGGATGTCATGTTTGTCAGAGAACAGATACACTATCAGCAGTGAGAAGGCACAGAGCAGGAGGAAGAGGCCAGAAATCCAGTTGATGTTGGTGCAGTGACTAGAGTGGTGGCACGAGCGCAGCAGCCAGGACTTGAGGTGTCTGAAAAAACAGCGCAAACATGGGGGCGGCATGCATTTCAGACTGCTGGGGGTTGTTTATGTTTTGGTCATGGGTTGTGTAACATGTCAACAAATTGTGTTCGCACTGTAGGCGTTGCATTGCGGACGTACTTCTTTCGATGCGACGCGTTGTACTGGACGACCGTGTGCTCGATGTCTTTGCAGAGCCGATGCAGGGCTTCTTTGGTGGATAATCCGATGATCTCCTCCTTGGAATCCATGATTATCACCGAGCTTTTACATTTTTCCCGAGTCGCGCAGAGGTTAAGCTTGTACAAGTTGTAACAGGTTTAAGAATAGCTGCGCATCGTATCCCATAATCAGATATAACGATGTCTCTAGGCAAGGCGAATTTCTATAACGCACAACGCTGCGTTTCAAAACAAACTTGAGATAATAACGATAAAATATTGAGTGGAGAAAAGAGACGTATTCTTAAATTATGGGAAAAAATAATCGATAAATCGAATCAACAGATTTAAATTCTTTTGTTTACACATGTAAAACAATCGACAACAAAGCAAGCCTTGTTGTTGATAGTTTCAGGTGTAGTAAACGGTAGCATATTACAATATCATCGGCGTATTGGCAGTGCCATGCATTTGCTAAATCAACAAACAATAATTGAAAATATTTTAGGCTTCCTATCTTCTTAATGCAATCGCTTGATTCACATCTTTGATTCACATGTCTGCTTCTAGTCGGCGCTACCAGCGGCGCGATTGCGAGCATGCGAGGTAGGCAACCGAAAGCGCAGCACATACGACAAACCTGACGTGGACGACTTTCGCTCGCGGACGTTGCGACGGAACGGGCTGTTCTGCCTCGATTTGTTCCGCGATCATGTGAAGACGAGTAAGCCCAGCCGTGCAAGCGTAAACGTTCGGTCGCGCACCCCCCAGCAGCCAGCCAGCTATGGCGCTGCCCGGCAATGGCATCTTCGTCGTCAAAGGCGAGATCTCAATCATCCTCACGGCGATGCGACGCGGCAATCGATGGTCGTCGCACCACCAGGACGACGACCAGGACCCGCTCATCAAGGCGTTCCAGGAGCTGAAGGACCTGCTCAACACGCTGGAGGACCTGCGGCTTATCGACCCCGTCGACTACCTCGCGCCGTTCCTGAAAGTCATCCGTTCCGAGGACACCACCGGCCCAATCACCAGTCTGGCGCTCTCCGCCGTCAACAAGTTTTTATCATATGGCCTAATTGGTAATTAATAGCTATGTGACACACAGCTTAATTGTAGTAACATATTGTTGATGATCCTTTTGCAGATCCAACACATTCTTCAGTGCCATTAACTGTGCATAATATTGCTGATGCTGTCACACATGCCAGATTTGTGGGCACTGACCAGTCATCTGATGGGGTTGTCCTGATGAAGATTCTGCAGGTGCTGAAGACTTTGACCTTGTCCCCAGAAGGTGCTGCACTGACCAATGAGAGTCTGTGTGATATTATGCTGTCCTGCTTTAGGATTTGCTTTGAAACAAGATTAAATGGTAAGAATTCCTTGTACACTGTGCAAAATCAAGTTGAAACTGAATGCATTTTGTTTGTTATTGTAGAACTGTTAAGGAGGACAGCTGAGTACTATCTCAAAGACATGATTCAGCTGGTGTTCATGCGCCTGCCGCAATTCCCCGAGGTGTTCACTGGCAATTTCAAGCTGTTGAAGATGCGCCCTGGCAGCATGGAACAGACCAGAATGCGAAAACGTAGCAAAGGTTCAAATAAGATGAAGAATAAAGGCAGCGCCAGCGAGAAACTGGACGTGGATGACTCAAATGTGATCAAACCAACGAGTGCATCGCATTCGGCGGATAATATTGTTGATATGCAAGGGTCCATCTCGCAGGCGATCCCGCAGGAACAATCCGCGTCTTTAGAATCTTCCGTTTCCGATATGCAGTCGTCGCAGAACGTGGACGACCAATCGGCAAGCGACGAGACGCAAACGCTGCTTACCGTCGACACAGCGTCCAGCGCTGCGGATGAAGCGCCTAAAAGCAACGAAGTCCAAGGCGAACCGGTGGAACCAGCGGATGTAAACCAAACCAAACAAATTGAGGACATCCTCCTGAAGGAAGACTCCGCGATCAAAGAGAAAGAGGATTATGTGAATCAGCGCGGCATTACGTTCACCCCGCAGCACCCCGACGACATGGTGCTAGTGCCTTACGGGCTGGCGTGCGTCTACGAGCTCTTCCGCTTCCTCATCAGCCTCTGCAACCCGCTGGACAAGCAAAACACCGATGTCATGATCCATCTCGGTCTGACGTTGCTCACCACCGCGTTCGAAGTTGGCGCTGATAGCATCGGCAAGTACGCTTCGCTGCTGGCGCTCGTGAAGGACGAGCTCTGCCGCAACCTCTTCTGCCTGCTGACCAGCGAGCGCCTCTCCGTCTTCGCCGCCGATCTGCAGGTCTCCTTCCTCATGTTCGAGGCGCTGCGCACGCACCTCAAGTTCCAGCTGGAGCACTATCTCATCAAGCTGGTGGACATCATCGTCAGCGATGCGCCGAAGGTCACCTACGAGCACAAGGAGATCGCGCTGGATAACATCCTGCAGCTGTGGCGCATTCCCGGCTTCACCACCGAGCTGTACCTCAACTACGACTGCGACATGTACTGCTCGAATCTGTACGAGGACCTCACGAAGCTGCTGTCGAAGAACGCCTTTCCGATCACCCAGGGCGTCTACCACACGCATCTGCTGTCCCTCGACGCGCTGCTCACCGTGGTCGACGCGATCGCCAGGCAGTGCGAGGAGAAGAGCAACTATAAGCTATTGCCATCACCTGCCGTGGCGAAGGATGAAACCGTGGTCAGCATCGCCCACGACGACAGTGGCGAAAACATGGACATACAAAGCTTCCTCGGCAAGGGCAATCAGAGCCGGCTGAAAGTCAGCGAGAACGTGCCGACGCGCGACGAGCTTCTCGCGGTGAAGAACATCAAGAAGTGGCTACCAACCGGCACGGAGTACTTCAACCACAAGCCGAAGAAGGGCATTCAGTTCCTGCAGGAGCACGGCGTGCTCAAGCCGGTGCTGGATCCGCACGAGGTGTGCGTTTTCCTGCGCGAGAATCCGAGCTTGGACAAGAAGATGATCGGCGAGTACATCAGCGGGCGTAGCAACTCGGTGATTATGCAGGCCTTCGTGAAGATGTTTGATTTCACCGATACGCGCATTGACGAGGCGCTGCGCTTGTATTTGGAGACTTTCCGGCTGCCGGGAGAGGCGCCCTTGATTTCAATGCTCATGGAGCAGTTCGCCGAGCACTGGCACAAGTGCAACGGCGAGCCGTTTGCGAACGCGGACGCGGCATTCACTCTCGCCTACGCTGTGATTATGCTCAACGTCGATCAGCATAATCATAATGTGAAGCGGCAAAACAATCCGATGACGACGGAGGACTTCAAGAAGAATCTGAAGAAGGTCAACGGCGGCAATGACTTTGATCAGGATATGCTGGATGAGATTTACACGGCGATACGGTGAGTTATTAATTTGTTTCTTTTTCGTTTGTTTGTTTGTTTTGACGATTGAGCGTTGGAGTTGGAATCATCCAATCATCATGCTTGTTCAAGCAATGTTTAATTGCCTGAAATTAACTTTCATTCATGCATGTAATCTAAATGTAATCGGTAAGGAATGCGTCAAGCAATTAAGTCACTTGCATATTGTAAAGTTTCCCTAATGAAATCGTACATGGTTAGTTTTTAAAAGTATTTTTGCCTAAAAAAGTCCTCTTCTTTAACTATTTTTTGTATACTGATACCCCTTTGAGTGCAGAAGTGACGAAATTGTAATGCCAGCGGAACAAACCGGCATCGTGCGCGAAAACTACCTCTGGAAGGTGCTGCTCCGCCGCGGCGCTTCTAAGGATGGCACGTATGTGCACGTGGCAAGCGGCGCGTACGACGAGGACCTCTTCTCGCTGATCTGGGGCCCGATTGTCGCCGCCCTCTCATTCGTCTTCGACAAGTCCGAGGATCCAGCCGTGTACAAGCACGCGCTGTGGGGCTTCGACCGCTGCGCCTTCATCAGCTCGCACTTCGGCATGACCGCCAACCTGGACATGCTGATGGCGACGCTCGGCAAATACACGATGCTAAACGGCCAGCCGAAGAACGCCGGCCTGACGGTGCAGTTCGGCGCGAACGCCAAGGCGCAGCTGGTGCTGAAGGCCGTCTTCGAGCTGGCGCACCAGCACGGCGAGAACATCCGCGAAGGCTGGACGAACCTCTTCGACCTCATCCTCACGCTGTACGCGCAGGGCGTATTGCCGAAGTGCTACACCGAGGCGGAGGACTTCATCGACAAGAGCGGGCGCGTCGTGCTCGTCTACGAAAGCGTGCAGCTGCAGAAGCAGGACACCGGGCTGTTCAGCAGCCTCTACTCGTACATGGTGTCGTCGGAGAACTTCGCGAAGAATCCCAACCAGGACGAGCAGGAGCTGATCAAGCGCGCGAAGGAGTGCATCGCCGATTGCGGCTTGGAGCAGGTCATCACCGATTCCAAGTTTTTGCACGAAGGCTCGCTGCTGGATATGGTCAAAGCGCTGATTGAGTTGTCGCGTGGGCCAGACGTGGAGAAATCGCTCGGCTACAGCTACAACGAGAACGTGGCGGTGTTCTTCCTGGAGCTGCTGGTGAAGGTCGTCCTGCAGAATCGCGACCGAGTGCTCACGATCTGGGAGATGGTGCGCGTGCATCTCTACACGCTGGTGATGAACGCCTCGCACTGCGATTATCAGTTCTTACTAGAGCGCTCCGTAATTGGCCTCCTCCGGCTGGCAATCCGCCTGATGCGCAATGAAGAAATGAGCCCGGTTGTCCTCCAATCACTGCGCATGCTGCTCCTATTGAAGAGCACCACGTTGTTTAGGATATCCAGGCAGATTTCCTTCGGCTTGTACGAGCTGCTGAAGACCAGCGCGCAGAACATTCACACCAGCACGGATTGGTCCATTATTTTTACATTATTGGAGTGTGTTGGGGCCGGCGCGCAGCCGCCAAAGCCATTCGTTGAGGAGACTCAAGCTGATAAAGGTAGGCCACCAAATATACACACGTGCAGAATATTTATGCGGTTGTTCCACAGGTACCAAAACCGAGGGTGATGCACCCGCAAACAGTGAAGAAGATACCCAACCAGCACCAGATCGCGGCTACATGTCCGATTCCGACATGAACAAGTCGCCAGCGCATGCTGCTCGCTCGCAAAGTCCACTCATCGTGCCTGTCAGTCCAATCGGCTCGCCGCAGAATAACTCTGGCGGCTGGATTCTGGTGGGCAATGAGGGCGAGATTCAGCCGGTCGTCGGGCGCACGACGCCTGCGCATCAATACAGCCTGTCGCTGGATCGTCGTCTAGGGCCGCACGATCCGTACGGGCTCGTCAAGTGCTGCGAGAGTTTGGCATTCCTCGTGCGTGATGTGGCGCACATCACGCCTTATAATTTCGACAACTGCGTACATTGCATTCGAACATTTGTTGAGGCTAGTCTACATGCTAGTAAGTTCTTTTTAAAGTTAGTAAACGGCTAACCATGCCGACCGATTGTTTTTGTAATCTAATAACTAACGGTGGTCGTCATGGTTACCATTCGTGCTTACTGTGGAGGCAGTTTAGGACTGTTTTGGGAGGTAACATTACTTTGTTTGTTTGGCAGACAAGAGAAGAAAGCATGATGTGCGTGCGCGACACAAGAATCCACGCAAAACACATCGCAGTCCCGCGTCTAGTCCTGATGAAGACGACAGCGACGAGGAGGCTTTACCGGGCGCATATCATCAAGTCACCTTTCAAGTAATTGCGGTGTTTCTTAGCGTTGTTTGTTAACTAAGCCTTGTTCTTGTAGCTGTTGGATTTGATGCATACACTGCATACGCGCACTGCGCAGATTTTCAAGTGGTGGGCCGAGGAGGGCGGCGAGCTGGCGCAGGAGATTTCCCTCTGGACGCAAGGCTGGTGTCCGTTGCTTCAAGGCATTGCTCGATTGTGTTGCGATCCACGTAAAGAGGTAGGTTCCACGATGCTTCTCCATTCCGAGCTAAAGTAACGATCCTTTTCAGGTGCGAATGCATGCGATCACATATCTTCAACGTGCGCTGCTCGTCCACGATCTGCAAACGCTCACCGGGCCCGAGTGGGCAGCCTGCTTCAATCGCGTGCTGTTCCCACTGCTGAACCAACTCCTCCAGCCGGTGACGAACGTCAAAGACTTGACCGCCATGGAAGAAACGCGCATGCGCGCCGCTACCGTCCTATCCAAAGTGTTCCTGCACCATTTAACGCCTCTATTGTCCCTGGATACCTTCGCCCACCTATGGCTGACGATCCTCGAGTACATGGATCGCTACATGAACGCCGATAAGAGCGATCTGCTAGCGGAGGCGATTCCAGAGTCGCTGAAGAACATGCTGCTCGTGATGGAGTCGGCGGGCGTCTTCCAAAACTCACCCGCGCTGTGGGCCTCCACCTGGGAGCGCATTAACAGGTTCCTGCCAGGAATGAAGGAGGATCTTTTCAAGGAGAAGGAGGCCAAGGAAGTGCAGCAGGCGAAGGCAAAGGAAGCCAGCGCACCGCCATCACCAGCCCACCCGAAGCCTCCGGAGGCTGTGGAAGCGCCTGCCGAATATCCGCGCAGCACAATCCAAGTGACCCAGCATAACATCGAAAACGCGACGCGGTCCAGTATTATCCTTCAACCACCCACATCAAACAGCATCAATTCGCCTCTCTTTGCCCATTTGGGTCAGGTATGGATGGAATAAATCTTAATGCGTTCATTCCTTATTGTCACGCTTGATGGAAACAAGATGTCGGACAGAATTTATGACAGCAGCTAGCACTAGCACTTGTTTATGCCAAGCGTCACAATGGCGGATTGCGTTGATTGGCGGCTAAATTATTTCTTTCTGCAGATGGTTTCTACTCCAATTGGTCCGCCGACTGTCGTAACCGACTCAATCTCTGAGCCGCAGCCGCACCCGCAGGTGCTGTCGCCCCTGCCGACGCTCACACAACCGCAGCCGCAGGCGGCGATCGCGCCCAGCTCCGCGCTGCCCTACCATCCTACGAGCGCCACTGCGCTCCCGGCGCACACCTTCCCCGTGCTATACGCGCCGACCTTTCCAGGCGCCCAGCCCGCTGCCGCCGGACCGCCACCACCCTCCATCTATGCCGAATTTACCAACAATCCCTACAACTTTCCCGATAACAATACATTTCGGAGTGCTGCTCAACTCGATGCGCACCTGCCGGCTTCTCCTAATCACAATAATAACGCAACTGGTGAACGTGTACACGCAGATCTAGGCGGCGAGCACCTAGAGGCGGGCGCGTGCCGGACCAACGGCAACGTGTTCCGCTCGGCGAACTACTTCGCCACCGACTGCGACATTCCGCCGGGCTCTGAGATGCTCTTCGCCGGTGCCAAATATCCCGCCGCCAATACCAACGACATTCCCGCCGCTGCCGACCAGCCGCCGCCGCCGCAGGTCAGCGCGCAGTTCGAAATTTAACCCGCGCGGCAATCTAATCAAAACATGCAAAAACGGAAAACACACATATTGTCTACTAGTCACCCCATTCATCGATTCGAGTTGTGAATGTTTTGTTGTTGTTGTTTTTTTTTTTAAATATTCTGATGATGCAGTGCTTGCGGTCAAGATAATGATGACGAAGAAGCAAAATGATTTTTACATGATTTACATACAACGTGAGGCACGTGTTGCGTCCACGCACCTACCCGCGACTCTGGGGCGTGCATTTAACGACGACGACGGTTACAAACAAGTAAACAATTATTAAATTATACCTTACTGATTATTATTGTTGTATAAATAATTATTAAACTGAGGAAGAAAATGCATTAAATGTTGGTTGTACGGATAGAAGAGACGCATATATTGTAAATACGATGATAATATAAACAAATTTTAACTAGTATTGAACATCATCAACAATTAGACGTAGAATAAGTAGACATCTCATTAATTTCGTTGCGTACATAACTGCTAAATACATACACGGTTGTAAAGCGCACCGCAGCGTTACGGTGAGGTTTTGGAGGAAACTTGCGGCTGCTCGTTGAAAATTGGCGATTTGCCAATCGTCGGCGAACGCGGCTGAAAAATCGAGTAGACTTTCGGCGGCTTCTCCTTGGAGTCGGGGACCACCGTGTCCTTCGTGCCCTGCTCGTGCTTCCTGCTGGGCGTCATGAAGATCCACCTCACCACCGGCGTCACGCGGAACACCTTGCAGAATTTGTCGTTCATTATGCCGTAGATAACTGGATTCAGGCCGGCGTTGACGAAGAGGAACAACTTCGAGATGAACCAGAGAGCTTGGTACAATGCATTCGTCTGCAGAATAGGAGCAAACCACGATAATCTAAGTTTAACCTTAAGCATTAGACTTTATTCTTTACTGAATCGATAACTCACCCGGTTTACAACGGAATCGTCAAATGTATCCGTGCTGCCTTTGAGGAGATCATTGCGGTAGAAAATCAACGCCGAAAACGGCACGTGGCAGACGATGAAGGCGAGCACTACGATGAACATCGTCTTCGCTACTTTTGCTTTGTAGCGGACTTGGATTAAGCTTTTGGATTGTGTTTGCACGTACTTTTGATACCGCGCCAACTAAAATGCGATTTATGAGTGTGCAACGTTAAAAAAGATTAAAACAGCGAATAAATTGAATTGCAGCGTACTTTTATGAAGATCGTAATGTAGCAAATCGTCATGGTTATCAAAGGAAACCACACCATCATAGTAATAATCACGTGCCAGTAGATGTTGCTTACGATTACGTCTTCGGAGCAGAAGCGTTCGGTGAAATCCAACCATTTGCGCTCCTGAAAGCAAAACTTATTTAAGTCGCGATATATTATCGAGATGTCAAATGAAGTTGGATTTGCAGACCGTGTAGCTTCGGTAGAAGAACATAGGAGATGCAAAGATCACACCCGCGATCCACGTGACGGCCATCACGATTTTCGCCCCGTTTCGCGTTAATCTGGTTTCCCTGGGTAACACAATCGCCGTGAGACGGTCATAGCTGATGGCGGCTAGATTCATAACGCTCGCCAGCAGCAATGCACCTGTAAAAGTTGTACAAAGTGACTAAAACATGTTTAAAACTATTGAGCATTAATGTTACATTCAATTGCGCCCTCGATGCGACATCCAAACGCGCCCAGTTGATAGTTCTGAAAGAAGTCATACACCAAGAACACCCACGGATGAATCAGCAGCGAGAGCAAATCGGCCACCGCCATATTCCCAACGAGCAGGTTTGTCGGCGAGCGCAGGTGGCGATTTTGCGCAATCACGTAAATCAACGCCAAGTTACATCCAATTCCCCACATAACAACCGGCAGGAAGACGGATGTCTTGATGATGATTTCCGACGGCTGGGTGATGTTCCAAATAAGTTTGATAAAGCTGGTATTTCCCTGCAACAGTTGTCACACATTCATAGCAATTGAGCGCATCGAGGAGGTAAATAGTTGATCGTTTACCGGATTTGGAGTTGCCTTTTCCGAGCCGCGTGCCCGGCATAGCATCGCCTCGTGCAGGGTGAAGTTTCCGGACAAATTCACGCAGTTCATGCTGCTGCCGTTGCCGCTCGGGGTGAAAAACTAATATCAGTAGCTTGCGGATTACTCGCGCGAAAATAGCTGCTCCTGCGTGACGCGATCAAACATGGCGCGATAAATAATCAATTGGCAGATGGATCAATTAATTTCAATAACGTTTAGAGCAGAAAAAGCCGTGCGCTTTCATTATTTTATCTTTGGCGGGAGCGCGCGTTAAGAGCCCTGGCTCGCGAAAAATAAACGCGATAACAAATAGTAGTTGGCAAACATCAATCGATAAAATCGGGAACATGACGGCCTGCGGGATGTACCGATGTACGCTATTTAGTGAACAACGCAAAACGCTTTATTTTTGCTTGCATGCAGCGCTTGCAACAGGTGTCAGTACCACAGTTAATGATTTTATGTACAATAATCAATACACAACAAATGTAACTGACAAAGTGGTATCAGATTAAACGTCTCGTCGAAATGATTAATCATTTCGTCTAAGTTTGAAAAATGGATGAAGTGATGCAATAGTTGTTTAGGCATTTTTACCGAAACACTGTAGGTATTTTTATTTTATTTCAAAGCATACTGTGTTTTGCATTCTGACCATTTGAAATCCGAGACTTTAATACGTAATAATGACCATACTGCAATAATAACAACTGATAATAGTTGTTCGGCGCAAATAATTATAAAATTTCAAATATGTATGTTCCCATTCAATCAACTAGTTGCCTTGACGTTGCAAAATAACAAAACGAGGAAAACAAAAACTGAAAAAAAAAACAAGTTGATACGCTTCAACATGGAATACAGAGAATTTTGCGAAATATGCACATCGTTGAAATTGTTTCGGCGATACGGACTGGGCAACTAGTATATATAAAACACATTCTCCTATCTTATAACAAGTTGAGAAATGAAAATGTTCACCCAGTTTATTATTGCGGCTGTTCTTGGCGTTGCCAACGCTCAGGTGTTCGTGCCTTTCAAGAGTTGCGACGATGACATGCAGACAGTGGAAGACTTTCAGACCGCCAATGTATTTTCCACATGTTCTGCAATAACAATCAATCAATACTTATTCGTTCCATCCAATTACAGTATATGGGAAAATGGTTCGAACACAGTCGATCCTTGTTCATCTTCGAGATGCTTGGAAAATGCAGTACGGCCACTTACAGCCCGAACGAGGATGGCACCATCAAGGTGGTGAATACCCAAACACTGTAAGTAACTATCTCTATTGGTCAGGTGATCAACCGTCCTCCTATAGGAAGGACAGTCCTTATTTTAAAAGTTGTCTGTCGTCCTCTCTCGAAAAGTGCCACGGCACTGTATCTCAGAAAATGCTCTATATTTTCCAAACTCTTTGTCCTTTTAAAGTTTCTTTGCAGATTTTGATAGCTAAAAATACGCTTTTCTCAATACTGCACAGTGAAACTCTCTGAACAGAAGGAACGTACCCGAAAATTGACCCTACAGATTGAAAATTATTTCAATATTTTGGAAAAACGCTACAACGCACTTTAAAATACAGCGCTGTAAAATGCGATCAACAGAAAAAAACGTATCAGAAACTAGACCAAACAACCATTGTTTGTCGGAAACTACACCCTACCTTTTATTTGAATATTTATGCGCTCCTTTTCATTGTAAAATAGTATCCCTATTGTTTCAAGTATAACTCAGGTTAACTGATTTACCAGATATTTGATCGGCCGCGAACAATCAATCGAAGGCACTGCCCGCGCCACACCAGAAGATTTACAGCGTGGCAAGCTGAGTGTGTCGTTTGAGAACGCCGTCAGCTTTCCCGGTGAGCATCAATCAACAAATTGGCACCAACCTTTTCAATGCAATGCAATTTAATAAACCAATAAACGTGCTTACTGCTCTGTTAAGGATCTGCGCCCTACTGGATTGTGGACACTGACTACACCCAGTACGCGGTTGTGTATTCATGCACCAACGCCTGGTTGGGTAGGTTTGAAAACGCTTGGATTCTTACCAGAGATGCTCACCCATCCAGTGACATCGTGCGACAAGCTGAGCAAGTGCTACGGGACAGGGAAATCACGGTCACAATGCGTAAAACTCCACAAGACTGCGCGGATAACATCGCTACTACCACCGTTGCTACGCCTCAGCCTTCTGATTAATTCCAGGAACATTCACGACTGCAGGACTGCGTACTTTTAATAATCGATATATTTTCATGATTTTATTTGTGTAGAAGTTTGATTCAATAAAACCAAGCCTAGCATTCAAACATAAACATATACACAACATATGCTATAGGTATGTTTGGGTTTTAGATATTTTTACAGAAACAACATGCAGATTAAGTGGATTAAGAGCGGTTAAATATTTTCCTATACATATCCAACACATGCATTGTATTTTAAAATAATATCGATTGGATTGGATTACTACTGAGATGTCAGTTGCAGAGTTGCAGTGGGTCGGGGATCAACACAGATCTGGTGTAAAATACAAATTGTATGTAATTAACATGGGTTAGTTCAGCAGGCGACCACTCGTGCTCAGTCGGGTCACGTAGCCAGCGTAGCTGTCAAATCTCAAAGTGTAATAAGGCGCATGATTTGAATGTGGGGTGCCTTCCACCCTTCCCATTGGCATATGCAGATATAATATTGATGAAGAATTGCCGTCAAAATAAAATTTAAAAAGAAAAAAAGAAAGGCAATTATATCCAATAATGGAGTCACAAAGCTATAAGTGCCGTGCGCAAGTATTTATTACTCGCGATGGGTACATCTACATCTTCCTGCAACATCAGCACAAATCTATTTGTACCGTGGGCCAAAAGTCCTGGGAGAACAATACTATTTTGTTGTAGCACACTTATCCTCGGCTCCCGAACTCAGCTCCTCGACTTGTCCATAAGGCAGACTCTTCAAAAGTTAAATTTACACAAATTAATTCCATAAAAATAACAGACGCAAAGTGCAAGCAGGAATACTATTTGTTTATATTCAGTTACGAAGACTATGTTTATGTAAAGTGTTACCAAAGTTATTAAACATTCAAAAAACTTTCCGACAATATGTAATAATGTATAAATAAATTAAACTATTTGCACGTGCATTACACGTATATACGTGCGCGATTCTGACTGATATTTTTCGTAAATTGCACGACTGCACATGGTAGCCGCACGGTCGCATACGCAGTTATTAAATATTTATAAATATTTAATAATAAGCGGCTTCTTCTTAAAGGGAAAATATTGATTGTAACGGTGAAAAGTCAATAATCGATCTTTTGTGATTATAGAAAGATTTAATTATAAGCAGTTAGTATTTTAAAAGAAAATTGTACTTTTTACGGTCAAAAGTTTTCTCAAACATTTGCGATGTTATAAATATTTAATCTCATTCATGTGTATTACACATGGCACACGTGAAGCGGTACACATGGCACACGTGAAGCGGTACACGTGCGCGAACACAGTATTCCCTCAGTATTACAGATAATTTAATTTATTTATTCCGAAATCACACAAATATTGCATATGTACAAGTTAAATTTAATCAGTATGCTCATGCTGTGTCTGCGCCTCGCTCTCTCGCCATGTATGTTTGACGGATTCGACGATCCAGCGCCACCACGACGACCTGCTGAAGTAATAAACAGCGCAAAAGACAATGAAGCACCACGCAGCGATCAGCAGGATGTCAGTCTCCTTGTTCGGGACGCTCGCCACCGGCCCGGCGAAGTCAGCAGATGTCACGAACGACTTCTCCGCAGCCGGAATGCCAGTATTCTTCGTAAGAAAGCGCGAGAATTGCTCCAGCGTGTAGTCGCTCTCGTTGAATTTGTCGATGATCTTGCCATTGTGCAGCAGCAACAGGGAGGGCACGCCAACGATGCCGTTCTGCGTGTTAAACAGGTGGTAGGTGATTGCGTTGATGGCAACCATCTGCAGGTCGGGATATGCGCGCGGCAGGGCGTTGAAGTGCGGCGCCGCCTGGCTGGAGAATGGGCAATGCTTGGAGAAGAACAGTACGCAGAGGCAACTGGAGGGGGTCTCCCTGCTAGTGATGTTTGGATTTGGTAGCAATAGCTTGATCAGCTCAGTATCATTGACAATTTGTACCTCCGATGTGCCCATTCCAAGCAAGCAGTTCACATACTTCAATGTCTCATTGCTGCCCTGCTCGGTAACAGCGTCAATGGTTTCGTTTCCTTCGGCGACTATATCGCTGTTCTCGACGGTGATGTTCTCCGCTGGCATCTCCAGTTGCTGCTCAAGTGGTGCTGGGTCATCCTGTCCACTAAGGTTGACTTCTTCAGACACAACTGTTTCTTCAAATGCACAACCTAATCCAACAATTGTACTTTACACATATTAACACTACGGATTGCTGCGTTGAAGACTCACCCAAAATAATTGATGAAATAATTAAGAAACTGTAGACATAACGCTGTTTATTCATCGTAGGTTAGTAAAATCGGTGCAGTGCTGTGTTTTTAGTAACACTTCTCACACATTTCATGCAGTGCTACCAAACGTCACGCAGGATTTCCCCCTAGAATGTGTGATGATTTCCCCTAAAATTGATACGTTTCCCCTAAATGTTTAAAAATAAAACTTGCCGCCTATGTTATATTATATGAATGATGAATGAAATGTTTTGCCATCTTTGTGTCACGTGTTACCCCTTTGGAAATTTGAAATTTTTAGAAATTTCCAAAGGGGTAAGTAACACTTGATGCAAAAATTGCAAAAAATTTCAAATGCAACCGATCTGGACCAAACTCTGGTAATTTTCGACTTTTCTCAGAAGCTCGCCGTGGGAACTCCTTCATATTTCCTGAACGCTTCGTCATTTTTTAAGTTTTCTGGGATATTCGGATAGCCAAGGAGTTGTGTATTAATGTACTGCCACTTTTTACCAATGCAAGGGCCGGGAAGTGCCCTAAAAATTACCTCAAATTTTGACAATTTTCGAAGTTTTTCAAAACACGCCATGGAAAATCCTTCAAATTACCTGAACGCTTCGTCCTTTTTGAAGTTTTCCTGCATATTCGGATAGCCAAAGAGTTGCTCTTTAATGTGCTACTAATTTTTTCCCGCTTAATCGCCTGGAAGTGCCCTAAAATTGACCTCAAAGTTTGTCCATTTTCGACATTTTATAAAACATGCCTCGGGAAATCCTTCATATCTCTTGAACGCTGCATCCTTTTTTCAGTTTCTGTGCATATTCGGATAGCCAAAGAGTTGCTCTTTAACGTTCTGCCAATTTCAACCCTCTCATGGGCCTGGAAGTGCCCTAAAATGGACCTCAA
>JAODGB020035064.1:0-10758 GCA_027574905.2 Earota dentata
TCATACAAACCTTCCTCTCTATCTTTTTGCCTTAGTGCCAAATTTCATTATGGTCGTTGGGATGGTTTAAGAGCCAAATTAAAACAAAGAAACGCGATTTGTCAATTGGTTTAAGTTTAAAGGATAGGCAACTTAATAAACACTATGTTGTTGTGGGAACCAAGATCTATCGTCAATAGTAATTTCAGATAGTAGAAATTCTCCCTCATTTATGAAGTTTAATTCATTTTCGACATCGAAATAATCGCCAATTATTCGCAGACATTTCAGGCGGTGATGCGATGTAAAACCGATGTAAAGTCGATGAAAATCAGTGTAAATCGATGTTAAATCGAAGTCGCCAGTCGACGGCATCGCATCGTCCATAAATTTCGCTAAATTTCTAATTAAAACGTGCGCGAAGCGTGCGCCGGCGCGCTCGATGGCGCTTAATTGACGATTATATCGCGATATTTCGCGGCTGCGCCGCATTATCGCCGGCGATATGATGTCGACGACGTCGAGCGGCGTTTATTAATCGATCCGCGCATGGCGCATTCGTGCGCATCGCATGAATACGCATCTCGCGCCGCAGACGCCGCACAGAAGCAACCGGACACCCGATTGATTATTATCGGCGTCGATAATTAACGAACAGCTTGATGTCTTGTTAAAAATCGCGTCGCATGTGGGAACGCTTAATTGCCCTCGGTACGACGATTAATCATACTTCATACCTGCGCCTCTCAGTGCGCAGGCGCTTATCATCAAGCGCAACAGGCAACGGACACTATTGACATTTTGTAAATGTTAATTATCAAATGCCATCACATTGTGACATGAAATAATTAACTTTTACACGCGAAAATATCAACTAGTACTCATAAACGATGCATTAAGGCACGTTTCGGCTTTGATTCAAATTAATTATACCTTTGGACATGTTGATGGCTGATGCTATTTGTTGTTTGATTGTGCTCGTTTCTTTTTTCTTGTTGGCGTAATCTGCTTGGTGTATATGGACTTGGCTGGCCGATAAACGCAATTGTAATGTGCGTCGCGCATAAATTAGCGTAATTAGAAGTTTAAATTCTGCGCGCACCTGCGACAAAACACGTGTTTTGCGAAAATATAAATTAATCAACTGTACTAGGAAGCGGCCGACGTAATACGTCGGCGCGCGCACGCGCAGCGTAAACACAAAGAGCAGCGGGGGCAAAAAAACGGCGCACACCGGGAAAAAGCGAAAAGCGCCGGGACGGACGGCGAGAAGTGCGGACGACAAACGATATTGTTTGAATTTAATTAGCGATTAGTGGCGCACGCGGCGGTCGTAAAAACGCCCTGCCTTTTAAATCCGAGCAGGCACGAGCGCGCCGCAAACGATTATGGGCATATTTTCCACCGAATTGGTAAAAACCGAAGGCGACCAACCGCCGAACAACCTGCCTTCAGATCATGATCAACCGAAACAACCACAACTGGACGTCGCGAGCAGGTATTAATTATACCGTTTGATGTCGCTGTCGATGTCCACGTCGACTTCGACGTCGCAGCAGATTCAACATAACAAGTTGACGACGTCTCGTGTTTTGTTTGAGGCCTTTGTGGCAGATGGGTGACTTTAACAGGCGACAAAGTCGAACCGGAATATGTGCGCGAGCATGAAATGGACGTGAAATGAAATTAAAGCGGAATTAAAAGGGAAATAAGCGCGCGGCGCTGATTTGCACCGAGCGCAAAATGCACGCGTTTGGATGCGGCGACGGCGACGCTTTTTAAATGCACAATGGCGCGCTGCGCGGACATGTGTAGCGTAATTGTTATTCCTTGCAGGCGTAATTAGCTAATAAAAAGCACATTTACGTAAGGCGCAAACGCGAATTAGCACGAGCGCCAATCGCTAATCCTTTTATGCACATATCCTCATCAATAAAATCGACAATAACCATTGATCCGATCATTTTTTCATAAGGTCTAAAGGCATTAAATCAGTTGCATTAATTATCTTGGAGATAAATTCAATGTAGAAGCTCAGTTTCAACCACGTAGCTCCACCTATGGTTGCGAACACAGTAACACAAATAACAATTGACTGTCTGCGCTTCTTGTCGCCAGTAACCATGGCAACGGCGATTGAAAGTAAACAAATGAACCGAAACAGACAAAAAAACACTCTGTTTCAATTTTCAAACTGAAATATTATAGAAAAAGCAGTGAACACAAGTAACTTCTACGAGAATACGCACAGATTAATAAAAAAAACAAACAAAACCAATTTATCTCAATCTGTAAGTTCCATAAACTAGAAAACTAGATGTTAATACATCGTAACTTGAAAGTCCAAGTATTAATCATATGAATAATAATCTCCGATCAGGATATATCAGATATTGATTGAGTGATGAAATCGTTACAATTTGCTATTGATTACGCAACGTCGCCGGCACTTTGTGCGAGCCTCCTTTAATCGATGATGAACGCCGAGCGATGAATGCCAGCCCAAAGGTGATATAATAATATCGATCGACATAAATTACGCTCTCCTCGGTGCTCGCTACATAGCCGATGGGCGCTTAACCACCGCTCCGATGTTTTATGCTCTTTTTGTAGCGCACTAGCGCATATTGATTCGTAATTCAACGACGTGCAATTCAAATCGTCAATGGAGACAGACGGCCGCATGCAAAAGAATGAATTGGAAACAGGAAATGCAAAAAGCGCGTGCAACTTCATCAAGACGGGAAATTCAATTAATTTCTGAAATGCAAATCTGGAATGAAAAACAGGCCAAACTATAATCTTGGCCGTGGCCAATAACAATGCGAATATTAGTCGGATGCGGAAATGATTACAATTGCATTTGAAGTTCGATCAATTACCTTGCTTTTTTTGCCAATTAAAAAAAAAGTTGATTTGATTAGGTGGAAAAAGCTTGGCAGTTAAATTAATATGAAACTCATTTGTATTCTTCCATTTTTTTTTGTTAAGGCTTGACTTGACTTTTTTGCCGATGCGTATTGTTGATTGTGGTGCACTGTGCACTCTTCGGCTTCTTATCGCTTCTTACAGTTTATTCGCGTGTTTTGTGTTGTGATTTCTTGGTGCTTTGATGCGTCGTAAAAGCGCATTATTATGATTACGCGTCGCGTCGCGTCGCATCGTGTCGCGTCGCCTTTCTAAATTAAGCGCGTTCGTAATTAAGTTATTAAATGTTTATTGTCATGAGCGCAGCGCGGCGCGAGGCAACAAAACAGCACGAAAGTACGTTTTGTCCCGGCGCGCAATTAATCTGCTCGGATGAGGACGACGCGCGCGCACTCGTAGAATCTAATTACGTACGGATTTAGAAAAACAATAAATTAATTAAAATCTCATGCATCGCATACAAAACAGAAGGCGCGCGCGCGGGGGGAAAAAGTGAAATTGCCAATTCGCACTCGCGGCGCGTGCAAATCATTTAGTTCCGCAATTAATTCGCGGCGTCGTCGAAATTTAGCCTCCCCGCCCAATGCGCATGCGCTGTGTGATCAAAGCAAGTGATTTGCATGCCCTTGTCGCTTGTCTTTCTCTAGCTTCGCGTGCTGGGCTGCGTCGTCCTCATGATGGCATTTTAATTGGCGCATTCTTAAATCGCCGACCGCTAGATGGCGTGCGTGGTACGTGCGTTGCGCGCGGATCGCAATAAATCGCGATCGTTGTCTTCGCTTGGCGGTCTCCCCGCATCGCGAATTATTTCGCTTTTGTGCGACATTTCGCCGGCCGTGGCATCCCAGAAGTAATTAGGAATTTTCTCATGTAGACCACGGCCCGATAGTGATACAATTAAATGCGCAATGAAGCGATTTATAATTAAAGATGCAGATAAAGTGCGCGACGGGCGTCGCGGCCCGCGGTTCGGAGACTGACGAACGTGCGTTTTCGTCCGCGCTGCAGCGCTGGCTGCTTCGGCGGCGGCGCGGGTTTTATTCGCAATTGAACGCGTAAACAACGCCGATAGATAGGCGACGCGACAGTTGGACTAAATGTTATTGCCGACCGCTGCGCGCATCCTTACCTCTAACTATGCGCGCCGAATGGCGGACGCACGAAGCCACCGCTTTTGCAATTTAAAACGCACCGTCAACTACGACATTATCGCTCGATAGTTTGCCAATCAACGTATTAACATTCTCGTGCATACGAGTGGCGTTTTCTGTTCTAATTCTCACACATTTCACGATTGCAATTTGCTCAAAAATGCAAAATAAACCGGCATTCGGATTCGACGTTATTGAAATAACAGATCATGCAAAACAAGTGACTGTTTGCAGTCACAACATGGTAATTTTTACAAATGTCATGAAAGTGATATCAGCGCCATCTGTCATTAAGTCGCACCAACTTGTTTTTCGTGTGCAAAACTGGATTTTATAATTTCAAAGCTCGATATCTTAAAATGCAATCTTTTGAAATCCACCAGCCACACCACGAATATATCCATATTTAATGAACTCTTTCCTTATCTGCTTATCATCTCGCATATACCGCGCGCGTCGACCTTTAGCTGCGTTTTCGCGAAGGCGCAAAGACGCAAAGTTTCTCCAAATCAGTCGTAAAGCCGGCAGAAATTACACACTTTATCGCTAATTAGCGCCGATGCGCACCAATTAAGCGCCGCCGTGCATTATCGTTCTGCGCGCGGGCCCCGCCAAATGAATAATTAATTATCAATCATAAGCGCCGCGCCGCCGGGCCGGACGCACGACGGACGTGCTTAGCGGAAATTAACGACGCGAACTTTTTACGACTGCCGCGTCGCCCGGACAATAAAGCTTGGTGCGCGAAACGCTCGCCGAGAGCGCGCGCGCCGCGCAGCTCCTTTTTATTACCAATCAGCGATTATTAACACGATTTTGCATTATTTAATTGGCCATAACTTTGCCCCCAAGAAGGTCGTAAATTCGGTGCCCGTTTCGGCGCGTTTTTACGCGGAACTAAACTGTACATTTCAAAATGTGTAGTTGTAATTGGATGTTTATTGATTCTGCACGCATTTCCAACGCAAATCAATCTCTATTCAAATCAATATTGGAATTGTGCATCGCTCTTTTTGGCGGCGGCGATTGCAAAAACAAATCGCCAATATTTACAGAGCAGCGCGTTAAGAATGTTTCGACATGACAATAAATTACCCGCCGACAATCCGACGACGATTGATATTTTATTGCGAATCGCGCGATGTGGGCAAACATAAATTATGAAAAATTAAATTGTAATTCTCCGGCCGGATGGAGCTCGTCTAGACACTCCTACGAAATAATAATAAAATACAAGAATGCGACTTAATTCCAGTTTAAATTCGAATGAATATTGATGAATAGGCAACAAATCGAAGAAATCGACTTCAAACGATCACATCTCGCATCGCTTTCTACATTTTTCGACGTTTAACATTAGGTAGTTTGTAGTGTGTGTGCTTTTTTTATTATACCGAAGTGAAAAATCGATGTATAGAATAAATATCAGCTGTAATAAATTCAGATGTAACATATTGGCACATTGTTGAATAGCAAGAGTGATCATCTTCGTTTAGGAGGCGATTAAGCGACGCTCAAACAAGTTTTAGCCGCTGATAAAGCCACGAGAAGACTAACTGGTTTTGTAATGAAATCCGGAGTAAAAAAATGCGAAAAATGCGCCTGAAAACGGCCAAAAACGACGCGGAGAACTTTCACAAGCGCGCAAAACAATCATTGTGATTTAATTAGAATTTAATTCAAGCAATAAATTGCCGAATGAAATTTTTACCTGTTTTCGTGTGTTTCGTATCCGTGCGGTTGGAGTTTCTCGCCGAGTTCTCACCAGCTTTGCTTCGTTCGTTTTTTTTTGTTTTTATCATTATTTAAGAGCCTGCAATCCGTTTTTATTAATAGAATAATTTCACGACGTGATGCATCGACAGGTCTCGATCGGGCGCAATTTATCTCGTGCGTTTCTCGGTGGGATGTGGATCATCATAATATTGAAACGCTAATGTAATTTCATCTTATTAAATGTCACGGTTTTTCTAGCCGCCTCTGCCCCGTCCTGTGCCCCACGGACGCAGCCGCCGAACGAGCGTCACGTACGTGCACAGGAATTTTAGAACGGCTCATCTCGCGGGGCCCCAGCTTCTTGTATCAAATCGCATCGGATCGAATCCGAGCGCGCACTGGAACGAACGACGGGCGTACGCATTGGCGAGGCTGCATGGACACATGGAACATCGGGTACTACATGGGATTTACCGAGTCGAGATGGATTCGTCCTTTTTTTCGGCGTGTTTACGGCGGTTGTAATTGCCGCTCGGCCGGCGTGAGTGATGCGATTCAATTAGAAAAAGCCATCAGCGTTAATTAATAAAAATCTAGAGCTGGAACAGCGCAGCGCATGTAAAAAGGACACAAAAACATCACAAATTACGATAGGATTACACGATATATCAATCATGTTGAACTTGTGCCTGAATAATGATTTACACGTCTGCCCTGTAGATGGCGCCACTAAGTGTTTAGTGTAAGCTACTATTGATTTTCGAACTTAACCGGATTTTCTTTAGTGCAGGGTTTAGTGAAGCATAAATCACAATGCAGTTGGTTTGTTTTAGCACAAACTGTCATCAATCTCCTCGCAGCCGATGCATTTACATTTTCGTCCGCAGCGGCGTCGCGCTGGATTTTATTGACGTTTAAGTCCTCTCGCGCGCTCGTATAAATTTATAACGGTGACTTATTGATGTCGATTTGAAATTCGAACGCGCGCGCCAGCCCAGCGGTCGGCGGCGATGCGAAATTTAAAGATTAT
Source organism: Earota dentata (assembly GCA_027574905.2). Lineage (NCBI taxonomy): Eukaryota > Metazoa > Arthropoda > Insecta > Coleoptera > Staphylinidae > Earota > Earota dentata. The sequence continues at coordinate 6,805 of JAODGB020035064.1, forward strand.
TCCGCTCCGCAGCCGCTTACAAACTCCGCGCATTAGCACGAATTAACAATATAAATTAGTCGCCAATAAATAAAATCCGCGTGGCACTTTTTCGCGCGTATATGGCGTGATTAATATCGCCGCCGCCGTGGAAAACGCACTGCTGGAATACTTATGCGCGAGCGCAGTAAAAGAAGTCTTGTTTACGCCGCGTCGCGGACTTGTCGATGGCGATTTTATGTCGCTGTTGCCATTTGCAGTGCGTTCGGTGCGCGCTCGGATTCGTTTTTAATTGATAATCGCGCGGCGAATCGCCGATCGCTATCTGAATGTTTATGTTTATAGCAAACTTCCATTCGGCGCAAATTCTAAATCAATTCACTCTAGCGCTCGGTGCGCCGGCGAGCTAGCGACATCTATCCGTCAGAAGCATGCGTAGCTGCAGTTCATGCCACACATAATCTACATGCCGCTGGTTTTTCTATTCTATTAGCGCAGTGTGTTTATGAAAGCGCTGTTGGAATCTTGTTAGCATTTTAAATCACATTTTCAACACTAAATCATCTTCGGCTGCCGCTGCTGCAGCGCGCGCGCTCGCCAGCTAGAAGTAACGCGATAATTATCGCAGCATTATGAGCAAATGATGATTCTCGGCGCTTCTTTTCGCGTTGCAACAAAACGGCCGGGGCGATCAGTGCGCCGCGCGCGCACTAAATGTCATTTTAAATCAGTTGCGAAATAAATCACGGCCTGCTTTTCTTCAGCCATCCCGCAGGTTTGGCTCAATTCCCCGCTCGACAAAAACCGCATCGCATCATAACGCAGTCGATCAAAACGCATCGGGATCGCATGTTAACAAGAAGTAAACATTTTCCTTTCATACGGGTTCGCACATAAATAATTTCAAATTTACGCGCGCAAAAAGCACGGGGAATGACAATAAAAAGGCGCACAATCCGCTTAGAATAAGAAGAGAAGACATTTAGCATTAACGTGGATGTTTAGCAGTTAACCTCACTTTAGTTATGTTAATTCTTATTGATTTTCAGTTCGCTCAAGGTAAAAAAATGAGCTTAAAGTGCGCGCAAAGTAATTACTAGAGGTACAGAGTTGTTGGTTGTAAGTTATATTTGCGTTTATATTGCTTATTATTTATTATTCATGCAATTTGTTACTCAAGTGAGTTGCTAAACGATGAGCAAATCATGTCATTGAATCATCGAGAAAAATGCACATAAAAATAAATGAGCGCCAAGAATTAATAAGCAGAAGGTGTTTGCCACAATACGTGCGTCGTAATACAACCCTGGATGCGACTTATAAACACTCGGCGGATAAATTGAATGAAGCGTCTTTTTATCGGCATTCCAAGGCTTCTCCGATTTTCATCGCCGCATGAAATAATTTATAGAAAAGCATATTTATTATGATCGCCGGCTATCAACGTAATTATAATTGTAATTTATTGTATTGCGCCAGTTTTTATGCGCGCTGCGGCGCGCAGTGGTGCGTGCGCATGCGCGCATTACTTATTATGCTCGCCTTATTTATATTGCATTTATGTTGCGCGTTGCGGCCGTCGCGCGCTGGGCGAGCAAACATTTACACGGCAGTCAGCTTATTCCTAAGTAGGCAACCATGCAATGCAATGCAGCGAACAAGCGTGCGAATGACAACAGTCAAATGAGTATGCAACACGCAAAGCATTGACTATAGAACATAACCAGAACCACACCAGAAGCACATAAATGAATGACAGCTGTCAGGATTCTGAATTGAATTGTGAATTGAGAATTGAGAATTGTGAATTGTGAATGTCAAAAGTCAAATTGACAGTTACCTTGCAACCCTCGCATGTGAACGCTCCGAAGTGAAAACCTGCCGCCGGCTCGCCGCAAACCTTGCACAGTTGGTTCATCTGAAATTCAAAAATTAACAAATTAATTGAAATAAAAGTTCATCCGATAAATATCTTAAGAAGCACAGGGCGCCATCTATTGCACGATCGATTGACTAAATNTGTTATGGAACGTTTGGCATCAATGCATGCTGTTTACTGACAAATATCTTTGTTCCTGTCAAATATATTCTATGATGTTCTTTGTTTCTCTGGTATAACGACCGAGCAATAGATGGCGACCTGGGACGTTCACAGCAATTTGACATATAGGCAACTGATTATTCACTAAACAAAGGAGCAACTACTAGCAACATGTTGTTATTTTTGTTATTTCTTTTGTTTTTCTTTAACTTTTTTTGTTTTTAAACTTGTGTTGTTTGTATGTGCTGTTAATTGCAGGTCTTTTGCTGTTCAGTAGCGTAATTTATTGCCTCGTCTAATTAGTCCGAACTAATTCCACTTTTATATATCTATGCAGTGCACCTAATGAGATTTATTCTCGTTTCTGGTCCATTCCGGCGGCTCACACGGAGGAAAAAGGCACGAAAAACAGCGCGCGACCGCACCGAGCGCCCGTCCGAGACGAAATTAAAAGGCAGCGCGCGGCGCACGACGACCGTGTAATCTTATTAATTGTTTCAGTAATTGCTTACTTAATTTCAGCGCGCCGCGCGGACCGCCGCGGAGCCGCGCCGCGCCGCCATGATTATGCTTATCAAAACGTAATAAAAGCAATTGCAATTTGCGCAGCCACAGGAACTCGACTTCTGGTTCAGCAATAATTTCCACCTCACACAGGTAAACATTACCCGCGTGGTACTTCAGCTTAAAAGAACAAACAGTTTAAGTGGATTTAAGCCGAGCGCGAAACGCGCGAGTTTTTGCCCGACTGGATGTGTTCTTTTTTCGTTTTAACTTTTCCAACTTTTAATCACAGAGCGTCGCGCCGGGTCGGCATGGAAATGAAGGTGAGCACACCCGGCTACCTGAGAACCGATGCGCCCAGCACCTGAGAAACACCTTCCAGCGCGCGCGCAGATTGTGAGAAACGCGCGGCCACGATTCGCGAATCGGTGGCGATCACGAGACGCACGATTTTCGCTCGTGGCGGTACGAAATTCCGAAATTCGGTAAAACGAGCCAAACAAACACCGCAACACACATTTAAAGCGCAGGCCCAGCAATTGCTTCACCGCGGCGCAAAAAAAAATCCGAAACAAATATCAACGGGCATCACGGCAAAGCCATGCAAATGTTTTAAACATTAGGCGGGCTCCAGAGTCGAATTCGCGCATGCGCATACGCCATGCAGATGTTTTGCTCGCTTCGGCCCCGCGCGATTTCGCATTACCAGTGCGAATTAAATGTTAATTAAATGCGTCGCATTAAACTCATATTCATAATCCCGGCGCGGTAATCGTGCGCGTCTAAATGCGCCCAATGTAACTAATTCTTTGCGCGCATTAACCGGCGCGTAATTGCCCTAATATCATTAACATTCCAGCGGCGCTTTACGGCCCGGCCGTCCTCCGCCGGTGCGCGCGCGCGCACAATATTTACGCCGGCGCGGCGGTCGTTCGAATGCCATTTGAATAAAATTTATTAAAATCATATTAGCGCGGCGATTAAACAGTTGTAAATTCGAAATTAAACGGCCATAAATGTTGACTTAATTTCACGTGCACGACGCGGCCGCAGCGTCGCCAACTCCACCGGAGCGCAGCTGTAAATGTTATCGGCTAGCGCGCAAAAAATATGTCAACGCGCCTGCGCAAAGGTATCAGTCATTTTACAGTTATAGTCAATTCAGAGATTTTTTTACGTTTCTGACTGCACATGGGTGGGAGACACCAGGGGCGCAACATAATCAGTTTTTTTCTTAAAATTGTATAAAGGAAGCAGATATATTATGTGAAATAATTATAAGAATTACATATATCATTAGCAATAACATTGTTTACAAAATGTACTTATTCCAATTTGAGTAAACCTTTTATTTGTTCCGTATTAAAGTAATACTGAAAATATTGCACGCCCATGACGTCGTGCAATGTTGTCAAGTTTCTTGAGTCTTT
>JAODGB020035093.1:0-11533 GCA_027574905.2 Earota dentata
GGGGGAGGGTGGCCGGGCGGCGGGTGTAATATTCGCCCTTGTTCGGATCGCCGTTAGCCCGGCCGCGGCGGGAGCACATGTGTAGTTAACGTTATGCACGCTACGTGCGGTGCAACCCCTCCGATCTCTCGTCTTCTCCGACGCCGCCGCCGCCACTAATAATAGTCGAAACACATGAATATATATCGCGCGCCTCTTCTATCGGCGGATGATATTCATGTGGGCACCGCCGGCTTCCGCATCCACCTCACCTACACAGAGCAAATAAACATTGCTCCGGGACAGTCGGGATGTGAAGTTCTGACCTTTTCGGTGAGAGGGGGGGAGCCGCCTCCCGCTCCTCGCGCCGGGTGCTTTCCCTCATTAGCAACTGCACATTCCCTTGAATGCAAACGAAATCTGCATTTGGAAATATCTAGGTATTTCCCAAATTCAAAAGAAGTAGTAGAAAGAACTTGGGATGCCCAAATTTGGATGGATAAACTTCACGACCTTGATGACCCAATTACATCAGCGTGCAGCGCTTCATGCTCATGCGGAGTATTTAGTTTCCAACTTTGTTCGCAAAAGTTTTTATCGATATGGGCTAGCTATCAGCGAACGGAGAAAATAACACACCCTTGTCGAATTCCGATAAAACTATGTAGCAGAATTTCATTTCAATGATTCCGAGCGGCAAAGAAAAGAAAGAATCACTTTATCATGAGGTCGGAATTTTATGGACGATACTCAATTCCCGATAAATAAAAGCGCCCTGCAGCAGGGAGCAGCGCGGCAGATTTACGCATGAATGGCTCAATAACGCATCGCCGTGGGGAGAAGGGCCCAGATAAAATTCGAAAATTATGTTAACTTCATGTTCGCCGCCTTCGCCGCCTTCAGCGCCTCGGCGGCGCGCTCGCGACGCCGATTACTATGTCGGGAGGAAAACTTAAACTATAACAGCGGGACGATAAAATGCGACAACTTGTTGCGCGGCGGCGCGCCGCCGCCGCCGCCACGCCGCCGAGAGTTACAGCCGCGCGCGCTCGCAAAAATCGCTCGGGAGCAAGCGAGAACAGCGCCCACCCACCCTGCGCGCCCGCCGCCGTGCCCGTGACGCGCAAAGCGTTCCCTCGTCGATCGTTCCGCCGAAAACCGCCTAGGCTCCCGCAGCGGCGGATTTCTCTAATACCCCGACACGCGTGCAAACAAACTCGCGCACGCAAAAATAAATCTAATCGAGAAAAAAAAAGCGGCGCGGCAAAGAGTTCAAGCATGCGAATGTGCCAGGGAATAGAAAAAAGCTACCAGAAGCATGTTGTTGGTGGAGGCGCGCCGAACCCTTGTCTCGGGTCGTAGTTCGAAACAGTTGTAGGGTTGAAACACATGTGCTTATTTTTTTTCTAGTTTTTCCGCCGCTGGACGTAATTGTTTTATAATTTACTCAGAGCGCCATGACGGACGCGCAAAATATGCTCGGCGCTGTGCTGCTAATGAGGACAAGGGTCGCCGCTTTTTGCGGCAAGGGCCCGGCAGCGTCGCTTCAAATAAACTCATCAAAATATGCATGCGCGGGCACTGCTCGACCGGTTGTACTAATCGTTGAATTTTCTACCAACAACAATTAAAACACTTTTTCTGACCAAGCATGGAAGGCGCTAAACGTGCCCAATATAAACAGTTTTATTCACATGCTGGGAATTTATATTTGAAAACATACCTAGTCATTAAAAATCGACCAAAAAGTATCTCGCCCGAACAGGGACTTGAACCCTGGACCCTTGGATTAAAAGTCCAATGCTCTACCAACTGAGCTACCCGGGCTAGTTGCCAAAAATTTGGCATGTGGGGATGTTTACAAAAATATAAATAAAATAGGAATTATATCACAACGTTTCCTTATTATTCTTCATGTTCCCTGGTTAATACGACATTTTCACCCGTGCACTGTGACCATCGCCCTTGCCCATTTTTTGACTTCAATAAAATTTACCTAGATTAATGAAGTTTTCGTTAAAAGCAATTTGATAATTGTGCTCCAGTTCATCAATTCATTACGAGGCACTAAATAAGTATGAAAGATTCCCTCGCTATATGGGTCACTTTCTTTTGCAGAGACAAACAGTTTACAAAAACCAAAAAAACTCGCCCGAGCAGGGACTTGAACCCTGGACCCTTGGATTAAAAGTCCAATGCTCTACCGACTGAGCTACCCGGGCTATTTGCAGAAATCTGGACATGAATGGAAGTCCGCAAATCAATTTTTAAACATTTCAAAAATTCTTTTTCATTGCTGAAAACTGAAACTTGCGCATCTAACGAATCTTCGACCACCTTTTCGTATCTTTCTTCTATTTTCTTGGAAAATTCAACTACATTCCTATGCTCTCCCTAATACTAAGCCACCATGGAGATTGCCCATTCCTTGACTTGACTAAAATGTTTCGAGATGACTCTACGTTTACATGTAAAAAAATCTTACCAACGAGACACTGATTATTATATTATCCTATACGATACTTTCATTTTTTTTTATTTGCTGTTTCAAACAGTTAACAAAAATCAAAAGTCTCGCCCGAGCAGGGACTTGAACCCTGGACCCTTGGATTAAAAGTCCAATGCTCTACCGACTGAGCTACCCGGGCTATTGGCAAAAACCTGGGCATGAATAGAAGTCCGCAAATTAAATTTTAAACATTTCTGAAAATTATTTTTCTTTGCTGGAAACTGAAACTTGCTCACCTAACGAATCTTCCACCACCTTTTCGTATCTTTCTTCTATTTTCTTGGAAAATTCGACTACATTCCTATGCTCTCCCTAATACTAAGCCACCATGGAGATTGCCCATTCCTTGACTTGACTAAAATGTTTCTAGATGACTCTACGTTTACATGTAAAAAATCTTACCAACGAGACACTGATTATTATATTATCCTATACGATACTTTCATTGTTTTTTATTTGCTATTTCCAACAGTTAACAAAAATCAAAAGTCTCGCCCAAGCAGGGACTTGAACCCTGGACCCTTGGATTAAAAGTCCAATGCTCTACCGACTGAGCTACCCGGGCTATTTACAAAAAGTTGGACGTGAGTGGAAGTTTGCAAAATGATTTTTTTTAATTTGAAAAAAATCTTCTTCATTACTGAAAATTGAACATTGCTCATCTAGCGAATCTTCGACCAACTTTTCCGTACTTTTCTTCTATTTTCTGGTAAATTCGACTATATTCCCGTGCTCTCCCTATTATTCCCTACTAAGCCCACCATGAATATTGCCCATTCCTTGAGTTGACTAAAATGTTCCGATATGACGCTACGTCTCCATGATCAAAAATGTTTACCTATGAGATACTAATGCTTATAATATTCTATGATGTTTTCATTGATTTTATTTGTAGTTTCAAACAGATTACAAAAATCAAAAGTCACGAGTGGGGACTTGAACCCTGGACCCTTGTGTTAAAAGTCCAATGCTTTACCAACTAAGCTATCCGGACTCTTCGCAAAGAGCTGGACATGCTTAGAAATTTACAAAAATATAATAAAAACCGTTGTTCATCTGACGCATCTAGGGCCACGATTCCGTACTTTTTTTCAATGCCCCAGGACATTCGACTACATTTCCCGTGTCCTATATAACTACTAAGTTAAAATGGTGATTGCCCCCTTTAACCCACTCAACATAACAGAAGATACCAACATAACATTTATAAAATACTCACTAAGAGTAACTTTCTTGAGCTCCAAGTAATCAAAAATCAGTACAAAAACTCGCAGGAGCAGGGACTTCCCTGGACCCTTGAATTAAAAGTCCAATGCTACCGGCTGACTTACCGGGGCCTGTGCAAATGTCCTAAAGGGCCTGATAAAACTTGGACATGCACTAAGTCAAAATAAGAACAAATTGAAAATATAAAGCCAACCGATATGTTTCCTGCTATTTGATGATTTGATGATTTCCGCTGAATGCAATTCGATGTGCGTTCCTATGAGAAAGTGCCGTCGTCGTCGGCAGGGAGTTCAACGCAGTTCACTCCTTCAGCCGCGCGACGCTTGATTGACTCACATGCTTGGTTTGCCCGCCGCCGAGCCGCGAGTTTGCTCGCGTTTCGGCTCGCGAACGGTTTTTCGGAGCGGCGCGCGGCATCGGCGATCGGCGATTACGGTAACGCCGAGCCGTGCCGGTGAACAGTGAACAAAAGCGCGCGCGCGCGGATCGCATGAATCATGTGATTTACCTGTTTATTGGATCGAGACCGGAACGATTCCGCGCCAGTCGCAACTGCTCGCCGATCTCCACATCGCGCAAATTAAGCACGTTACGTACGGCCCATAAGAAGGCTGCGTCCACGCGAATCCCGCGTTACATTACTGTCGACTAAACCACGTCAAATGTTTGCGACCGCTGGCATAGTTGCAGCGAAGTATTCGGCATGAGGGGCAGCTGGCGTTAATTTAGAATTAACTAAACACGGCCAAAGTGCAAATGCAAACGTAAACGTTTCATCGGTTGCATGTTCGTTATCTATGCGAATCTGGAAGCGTCGGAATCGACCTGCATCGCTGTTGTTGGTGCACCGGTGCCAGCACCTCCTGAGTGGGCTGCAGTTCATTGTCAAGTCGTTGTTGTTTTATTTTGCATCAAATTTTAGCGTCGGCGCGCGAATTTACGATACGTTAGGTTTGTTATAATTGCATTCGTGTATGCCTTCGTGGTCGTTTTGTGTCGTCGCCCTGCGCGTTTTGCAAAAACTCCCAAATTAAAGTGATTCACATCTTTAATCGCCCACCCACAATCAGCGGGCACAACCAAATCGTTTTCAAGTGCTTCAGCGAGCAAACAAATAAGACAAACAAACATCGGCGAGAAACATTTGCGCAATGCTCCAAACCATCCACAATGCTCCAATTATGCCGTTCTAATATGTGATCTGGATGTCTTAACATCTTCATTACACGATACACGCCGGCGTAATGGCCGACGCTTTTTGACTTTTACGAAAATCATTCAAATCGCCGATGTGGAAATCGCCGGCATTACGAGCATACGCACGACTCGAAAAATTCGTGCATGACGGGCTCCGTGGAATCCGCGCGGACAAACATCGTCCCAAATTATACGTCCGACGGACGTTTCGCAATCCGAAGAGCAAACAGATATCAGGGCAGCGAGCAAAGTGCGCGGTTGAGATTTAACCGGCGCGGCCGCTAGAAATTGCTCGTAGATTTCTTCATTTCATCCGAAGCCGAACGCGCTTGGTCCAAATTGAATCAGTGCCGAAATGTGAATGTGAATTGGAGAGACAGCAAATCACTGCGAAATTAGCGCCAGCGCTACAAGTGCGATGACACAGTGCGGCGCGGCAGTACTGCACATCTCAGGTGCGGCGCAGGTATAGACGCTGGCAACGAGAGCACCATCCAGGCAGCTAAAGTGCTACAGTTACAAGCGGACGCACAACGCTCCGCAGCGCCGTGCTGCGGCTATTAAAGTCATCAACCCTTGCGGTAGGACAGGTACAAGAAGTCGGTCGATGAACTACCAACGCAGTCATACTCCAATTGTTTCCCGATCAGCCAACCCCTGCCAAACCAAGCATTGGCCTAAATTTCGTTTAAACTAACAAGAAGAAAATAACATGAACCATCGATAGTAATTTTCACATGTTTTTCGGTTAAATAGAAACCGGTTATTTTTAATAGTAGCGGTTAAGGGTAAACCGGTTAAAGAGCGATAGAAAAATATAACGGTTTTCGGTTTTTCCAAAATAAAAAAATAAAAATAGAACAAACATTTTTGTTCATTCGTATGCAAGTTTTAATAAGAATTAAATTAATAATAGAACATGTAAATTGTAAAATTAAGAATATAAACTAATAAAACAAACGTAAACAAAAAACATAACATAAGGTTTTATTTGCGAACAAGAACATGGTAATTTCAAGAATAAAAAAGGGCGTTTTGCAACAAAAGTAAGTACAAATCTCACAAATAATCTTCATACATCTCTTCTGATTTCGAATTTGCCCGAAGCAATAAAATATTTTCTAGGATTTCACTTGAAAGATTGGTTCTCAATTCGGATAATACTCACTTGCGTTACAGGCATTGCAAGGACTATCTCAAGGACTCAACAGTGACGTAACGAGATCAGGATCTTAATTTTCGTAAATAATTAATTAAAATTCGAAATCAACATATTAGAACAATTACCAAACTGGAACTAATTTATTTTTATTTCTTTCCATGATGCTTACAATGGACTGTCAAGTTCCTCATAGGTGGTAATGCACATTAACAGGCGAAACCGGTTTTCTTGTAATTCGGTTAACGGTTATCGCTTTTTTGAAGAAATTTCATTTCGGTTACGATTACGGTTTCGGTAGCAGAAAATCTCGGAAAAATTTCGGTTTGCGGTTAATTTATCCGGTTTTCATCCCTGATTTAGGGTGTATGTAGAATGTGAAATAGATTGCAGTAGGTATAGTTCATGATCAGTCACCCCCAAATAAATGCCAAACACAAATTAGTAAATGTAGTTCCAAATTTAAGTGCGCGTGTTGATTTGAATAATTGTCGGTCTCGTATATTTCCGAGCGGTCGACGCGACGGCATTTAAAAGTCCAGCGCAAACTTGACGAGGGTTAAAGCGGGCGGGCGCCGCAACTTCGGTTTCGTTTTCTGGACGGATCGCGGTGGCGGGCGCAATTTCAGCCGGCGGGCCGCAATAAATAAAGTGCGGAAATAAACGCCGCAGATCATTGGCAATCCGCTGGATATATTAAATGAGGCGAGGAAAACTATTCCACTAATCCCTACATACCTACATACCATGTCAGCGCGTGCGATCCGAGGGGCCAATCGTAAATCAAAGTGGCGGCGGAGAGGGCTACGCACAAGGCAAGCGGGACAGTTGTCGCTCAATATAACTGTTCGCGCGGCGCGAGTTTGGCGGATGCGCCTTTGACTTAAGTGGCCGCCGTCGCCAGTCGCCAGTCACCAGCTGTAGGCACGTCCGACTCTGGCCGGCGCCGCTCATAGGTCGGCCGCGGATGCGCTGGGCGTACCGCTCCACGCTCGCCGTCTTCGTCCTGCGCATGGCCACGATACGCGCCCGTCTTACGACTTAAATCCGCGCCGCGCGCTAAGCCGACGGCGCCGAAGTAGTGGTCCGCGGCCGGCGTGGTGGTGGTGGACAGGCGCGGGCGATCATCCGCGCGCGACTTCAGTGCGAGTCGAGCAGCGCGGTGCGCCAACGACGCGTGCGTGAACGTCTTAGCGGTGATTGCCCGCTTGAATCGCCCGTCATCCGTCGCACCGACATCTCATCAATATCAGTGTCCCCCTATCTGCAAAACACCGAACAAAAAAAGAAGCCACGAAGAGAGACTTTTAAATCGTTGCGAGTTGTTGTTTTGTTTGCTTTTGCTGTGTTGTACTGCCGCACTGTACTTAAGTATTTAAGAGTGAAACAGTGTCAAGGAGTGCGAGGAAATGTGTTCAACGGTGATATGAATTTGGGCGACGTTTTGTTTTGTTTGTGATGTCAAAACACGTGGTTTGTGCGATCTGTGCCCCAGGAAAACGTGATATATCGGAGCGATTACGGTGAGTTGAATGAAAGCCCCCAGCCAACACCGCTGCCGGAAGGGCGCCTGGCCCTGCGAAAAGGAAAACCGCGCTGCGGCCCGTGCGTGGCCCACTGCTCATGCTCCTCTCCTCGTGGTCTCTTTGCCAACGTCAACTGCCAACTTCATGCATGCGACGCGCCCAGATCGCGCTCATGTTTGCTGCGCGCGTTTTGCGCTGCCGATCGTCAATGCGTTAATGCTGAGAGTTAATTGCTCGTAATTAGCGCGCTTCACATGTTTTACATGTCGCGCTGGGGGGGCACAATCAGGCGCGCGCCTCGCTCGGCTTGCCGTTCACGCTCGGCCAAAGTGCTAACAATCGTCAATGTGCCGCACCGAGACTTCTTCGCCGCTCGCCCGTGCATGTTGGGAGCGCACGCTGATGGTACTCGAGTGTATCGAAACAGGAGATGATGCAGTGGTTTACAATCGGCGCAGCGCGCGCGCACCGGCCGCCTTTTTCGCCGCGGCCGGCCGGCATTTACATAATTCCATAATTCCGTAATTATCGCCCGGCGCGCTCCGGCCCCGCCGAATGAAATTATAATCATCGCATTCATCGCCACCATTACGCACCGATAGCGATCGCCGCGCGACTTGACGGCTTCATTGTGCGCGCCACACACTCGCGCCACGCCGCGATGATCGCGCCCAGCGAGTGATATTACGCTTCTTTGTTTTGCAGCGCAAACCGCCACCATGTGCTACCATATCTTACATCAGAACTCATCACATAAACATTCGACATATCCTATAATATCATTCTATTTAAATCAGTATTTACTGCGGCAATCGTACTTACCTTGCTGAAAACTAAAGAACATACAAAAAGCAAAAATTGCACTAACTCGTACTCAAATCTTCTCGAAATATTGTAGGGGTTGACAAATAATAATAACTCTTACTCTTTAGTAGGTGAAGAAGTGTAGATGATCCGATTCTGGCCATAGTTGTTTTTTGCGCGTTGTATATTGTCATGCCGAGGATCAGAAGCAACTATATTTTTTTATTTATTTTTAACTTACCGATTTTTAAATCGACTAAAACTACTTAAAATCGATAGTGTTATTTTATTGTGAATTTTGAGTGAAGACAACACATTTGTAAATAATGTATTCGCCGAGTTATTCATGATTAAAGTTTTGATAATCGAGCAGCACCTTTACCTGCAATGTAATTTAACATTTTTTACGCACTCAAAACGGCCTTCAAAATTTAAAAAAAAGATGCTAAAGCCAAAAAAAAAGAAGTGAGTTTCCCTCATTTTCCAACATCTGTCTTCCTCCCACTACTTTAAAAATATGTACTAACAACGAAACAAATATAAACTTGTATGAAGGTCCAGAAAATAGATTTGTGGTTAGAAGATTTGGGGACAGGATGAGCTCGTGTTCAACATTGTACAAAGTATATCGGAACATTTTGGTAGCACGATGAGTGGGTGTTAATTAGTAAACGATTTAATCACTTAGATTCTGATGGAAAGGATTCAACGTATTCAGGGTGTTAAAAAAATCACTGAATTCCTCTCGTGGGAATGGTGGTAATTCCTCTTCTAAAGTTGAGTAAGAAACCAGGAAACCAAGAAACCAAGAAAAATATAACTTAGGACTGAAATATTTAAGTTTTAGATTTAGATATCTTCGAAGAAAATAGTTCTTTATTTTCTTATCTTTTTAATTCGAAGAATTTGAATAATATGAAGAAAACACTGCGAGAATATTCTTTGTTGGTTAAGAAATCGGGCCTGTGATATATGCTAGCTTTCTTATTTTTAAGCAGTTGCTCATATTACCACTTTTTGAGCATGCATCTCATGACTTCGGTTGCAAACGAATTTTTGGTTTAAAATTCATAAGATTTCCCTCCACCATACAGTTATACTAACAGGGCAATTAGAATATCTTCTGAAACAACCTTAATTTAGCAACAAATTGATGTTCAAGTTTCAATAAATTAAGTTTTAGTATTAGCTCAGATAAACTCTTTAAAGATGTTTCAAATGAATTTCCAAATTTCGACCATAGTAATCGTAAAGCTGATTGCCTTCAACGGTATTATCACGCATTTGCATCAGTACCCTTCACCATGAGATATCCTACTGATTAACTTAGATTTTCAGCAAAAACATGCAATAATACAGTTTTCAAGTCAATATCTCAGTTGTGTATTCAAATGTATTCAGTATTTAATAAATATAATCTTCCTGGAGAGTATCTACATCAGGGGTGCTCAAACTGACGATCGCGACCGACCGGTCGATCGCGAGATGGTTTCAAGTCGATGGCTTACATTACATGTTTTAATATTTCTGACCTCCTTAATTGACTTCTAGTCGATCGCCGATGATATAAGTCTGAGCATCCCTGATCTACATCGACCACAAATAAAGTAAAATCATAGGTACTTGTTAGCTATGCTTCTTCAGAAAATATCCTGCTGATTAACTCACGATTGGAATGAAAATACGTAAAAGATTGTTTTCATGCAAAAAACATTTATGGTGACATACGCATTCACAATTAAATATATTCCTCCTGGAGAGGTTGAAGATCTACTACACAAAACCGTGATCAGTGCCTACCCTTTACCTTGAGTGAGATATCTTATTGATTAGCCTACATTGACAGAGAAAAACGCAATAATGCAGCCTCCTGGAAAATATCTATTTTTAAGTATTCACTAACTCAATATTTTCCTGTTGGCAAAGTGGTTTTTTACGTCGACCACAAAGAAAGTTAAATTACTCCTGTTACTCCGGTTAATTACACCGGTAATTCCTGAAATATCCGGCTTATGATTAGATTTATTCTTGAAAGGAAAATACCCAATACACTACTTTTAAAGTAAACAAGTTTGTAGTGACATAAAGCTTTCACAATTTAATACACAAATATATATTTAAAGAAAGAAGTTAATAATGGTTCCAAAATTAGGTACCAAAAAATAAATTTAGCTTTTATTTTTATATAAAAATATGACTATTATAGAGTGTGCCAGTCAAGCATCGTTTCCACTTCTCGATTATTCGCTACTTCCTTGCGATTTATTTGGAGTTTTGTAACGACGCAAACTTTTCTATTTTTGCGATTATTGGCAGTGAACTTTTGCTCCGCTCCGCGCGATTTTTTCTGTGAAATCTTAAATCCACGTGAAATCGGATAACTTCACAAGTCGCGATTAATCTGCAACTGTAAACTGGAGTTTACTATTTTTAATCGGAGAAAAAATGCGATTAATTGCAAACTGACCACTATTTGGTTTTTGTAAAATACAGATTTTTATGTATAGTTGCCAAGCAAATTTATTTATTTTTAATCGTCTTGAGGAACTGTAAACAACAATAAAATTGAATACCAAACATTGAAGCACGAGAATGAAATTTGAAGTATGTGTTCTTAATAGTAATTGGCTAATATTTAATGCATGAAATCTTTAAAAGCGCCTATTTTTATGCCGAAATTTGAACGTTTGTTGACCTCGCAAATGGCCATGAAGAAAGATAACAAAAAATATTATTCAGATTTTTTACTCAGAATTGACCAAATAATCGCGCCACGTGTAGATTAGCCGCCATTTAGATGTCACCCTTATAACAAATTACAGTGTATAAGCAATGTATAGCAGTGAGTATTTTCACTATAGACACACTTCATGTAATTTTACAGTGTTGCGATAAAGAAAGAAAACCTAGCCCTAGAAAATCGCGTATCGAAGATATCGATAACTTATTTAAAGTTTGCAGTAGATATTTATATTACCTCAATACATTCTGAATTAAATAATAACTTCACTCAATAGGTATGATTTTGTGTGTGACAAAATATACTGCTTTCGCTGAAACCTAGTCAAAAGTTGACAGTTCTAACTGCACATGGGTGGAGTTACAATGTTGCCAATGTTCATTTATTATATA
>JAODGB020035161.1:0-10511 GCA_027574905.2 Earota dentata
AGTGCCGGAAGTGTCCTGCGGAATTGAAGGAAATATAGAAATACTATAAATCATTGCCATGTTTCGAGTGCAAATGTGCAAATCTTGAGATATTCCGCACTAAATGTACATAGTTTTTGTCTGATTCTATATATAAAGTTTTTTCGTGTACATATTTGAAACATGTAAAGATGGCATGCTTCCATTTGACAACGAGTGTAACGCAACTGAACATGCTGGAAGTTACTTTTATTGGAATGGCTCGAAATTGAGTGCTTCGTGCAAGTAAAACTCGCTACCGTTGGGAGTATTTTCTCAAAAAATAAATAAATAAGAAACTAGCATAGAGCCGGCCGCGCCACAACTTCATGCATTGCTGACTCGCATTTTGTGATTGCAGATTTATACCGGACGAATGGGGCCCGTGCAGTGTCTCCTGCGGCGAGGGCGTGCGCAAACGCGAAGTGCACTGCAAGATCTTTCTGGAGTTTTCCAGAACGATTGCGAAACTTCCCGATCGCCAGTGCAGCGGCGCCAAGCCGGCCGAGATGGAGAAATGCTTTATGGAGCCGTGCAGCTCCAGCTCCGAGCGCATCGACATCAAAGATGATCCATATCGGCATGATTCGGAGATAAAAGTGGCGCCCGGCACGCCGGGCAAAACTTACTCCTGGCAGGAGCAGGGCTACACGCATTGCAGCGCGACGTGCCTGGGCGGCGTTCAGGAGCTGATCGTGAATTGTGTGCGGGACGACACCCAGAAGGTTACCTCGCCGTACCTCTGCCCGCGGGAATTGAAGCCGGAGATCCTAATTAGGACGTGCAACGACCATCCGTGCCCGCCGCGCTGGAACTACTCGGACTTTCAGCCGTGCACGCAGTCGTGCGGCATCGGCATCCAGACGCGCGAGGTGAACTGCATCCACGAGGTGACGCAGGGCGGCGGCAATACGGTCGTCGTGCCGAACAACATGTGCCCGCAGCCGCCGCCGCCGGACCGGCAATACTGCAACGTGCTGGACTGCCCGGTGCGGTGGCGCGTCTCCGAGTGGAGCAAGTGCAGCAAGATATGCGGCGGCGGCGAAAAGATGCGCAAGGTGGAATGCAAGCAGGTGATGGCGCAGAACCACACCGTCGATCGGCCGGCGACGATGTGCCCGATGCCCAAGCCGCCCGACCGCAAGCCCTGCAACACCAAGGGCTGCGCTTTGGACACCGACAAGCCGGTGATCGAGACGTCCAACAGCACGTTCATACAGCACGATCCGAAGAAGAAGAAGATCTCGTTGAAAATCGGCGGCGCCGCGACCGTGTTCCACGGCACCATCATCAAGATCAAGTGCCCGGTGAAGCGGTTTAATCGCACCCGCATACTCTGGGCCAAGGATCACAACTACCTTCCGAAGTCGAAGAAATACAAAACATCCAAGAAGGGCGCGCTTAGAGTGCAGAATTTAACGCTGCGGGACAGCGGCGTGTACACGTGCGTCGCGGGCCGCTCGTCCGCCGACCTGACCCTTAACGTGCGTCCTAAGCCCGGCGAGTTTATCAATTCCGAGGAGATTCAGCGCCAGGCGGGCTATTCCAGGGACAGGGAGCGCGGCAGGGACCGCGTTGACTTCGAAATCGCCGACCGGCATCACGACCGGGACGAAATCAAACCGATATTCGACGATCACAGTCACGAGCGCCCGCCGGATTTCCCCAAGCAGCCCAAGAAGAAGCCCAAAACAACAGCGCGACCGGGCAAGATGGACTCCAACAGTTTGAACGCGTGGCAACTGCAGACGACGACGGCGAGATCCGACGATCAGGTTAGTCGTAGGCGCACGCGGCCGACACGTGCGCGCAAACGCAAAGATTAACACTTCCTTTTATTTTCGTCGATTGTTCATTGTTTTGTGATATGTAGTGCGAATGTACGTAACAGTTGATGATTTATGATAATGATGTGTGTACCTGCTAAAATGTGCAAATGTGAGTAGTTAATCGTTTCTCTTCGTTAACATCTCACCCGCAATTGACTTGCAAATTAACCGCCACGATGTGTCCTCTTTAATGCTGCGCCCCTATTGGATTTGTAAAATTAACAATGATAAGTTGGTGCCGTCTCACCTGCCGGCGAGTGCGGCGGAAAAGGTCCCCGAGGTGGCTTCATCCGGTAGCAGGATGCTGCCGCACTTCCAAAAACTAATTGCCAATTTACAGGTGAGGTTTCGACGCCTAGTTGAACACTAGATAAATACAAAACCCACGCAGATAACACTAATCGTTGATTTACAAATACTTGCACCCCCCCGCTCTCCACCGTACACTTAGGTAAAACACTTTTATTGCATGCATTAACTCTCTCTTAACAAGCGCGTATTTGTTTTGGCTACTTTATTAAAACGCAACAAAAGAAAAGAAAAAAGAGGCAACACCACAAATTGATATATTACCAATACGTTTAATTCGCTTCAAGTAATTGCTTAATTAATAAGAGGCATAGCAATTGTGGCCTTTCCAGACCTTCACCAACTCGCGCGGTCACCGCATGGTGGCCAATTTTCCCGACGACGACGCCTTCAGCACACAGGGCGACGGCCAGCACGACGTGCGCGACGACGATGACGGATCGGTGGTGGTGCTCGGCAAGGGCCTGCCGGAGCATTTGCAATTCGAATGGGCCATCACCGACTGGTCCAAGTGCTCGGAGGCGTGCGGTGGCAATGGATTTCAGATGCGCGCCGTCCACTGCATGGTCAAGCTGCACAACAAGAGCCAGGGCGTCGAGAATAACTTGTGCGAGGACGCCGGCCTGGAGGCGCCCGACACGATCCGCAAATGCGGCGCGAACGATTGCCCCAAATGGATAACGTCCGAGTGGAGTACGTGCGACGAGTCCAAGTGTTTCGCATTGAACAAAGGTACGCACGTGAGCCATCATTGCGCACTATTCATATCGATTCGGAGCCATCTGAACGTGCCTTTTTCCCAGCGCTGCAGCGGCGCGACGTCCAGTGCATCCTGCCGGGCAACGTGACGCTGCCGAATGGCAAATGCGATCATCGCGACCGGCCCAATAATCGGCAGGAGTGCACGGCGGAGAAGTGCGTCGGCAAGTGGCGCGCCGGCGCCTGGTCCAAGTGCTCCACCGCCTGCGACTCCCAGGGCGTCAAGTACCGGATTCTGCAGTGCGTCTGGAATGGCACCAAGAAGCCGGCGGGGGCCGCGTGCAAAGACGAGCCCCGGCCGCCAGTCATGAAGACATGCAAAGGCCCGCCGTGCGCCACACTAAGTGAGTTTAATTATTAAATTCCCACCGCCGCCGCTTATCCTTCGCGCGTCCTTGCCCTCCCCAGCTCGAATTTATGCGGACTGTTGGGGGCCTGCTTATTTATTCAGCGGTTGGCAAATGTAATTGTTTCAGGGCAGGAATGCAAGGACCATTCGATATTTTGCCCCAACGTCAAGGCTATGAGCATGTGTCGGCTGCATCGATACCAGCAGCAGTGCTGCGAGTCGTGTACGGCGAATTGAGCGGCGAAACGGGCGAAATTTAGGACAATGTAGGCAAATGTGTGAATGGTGTCTGTCCTCGCAGCAGGCCAGAGACGTTTTACGATGGAACGGACGGGTGCGGTGCGTAATCAAGTGTATAAATTTAGCCGGCGTCGTTGAGCAACTGCATAAACTGTAAATAAATATTCATATATCAACGTGTTGCGAGATTAAAATGATTGTTGATGGATTGAATAAATGTGCCGTGCACAATATGATAATATTAATATTATAGCAATATTAGCAAATAACAATGGTGAAAAGTGGACACAAAGATAAATGCATATATCTACTGAATATATGAATACATATATTATTGTACATATTTTCAAAGACTGAATAATTTGTTACATATTGATTATTTGCGTTAAACTCCTTTTGTTTGCAAAGATTTTCATAACTGGTTCACCGAGGAGACACACTGCCGCGAATGATCTTACCATTGTTACACCAAAACATCAATTCTGCATATTAACAACATAATTTTACCGAACCAGTCGTGAAGATACTTGCGTGGAACACATATTTGTAAAAATATCTCTTTTCTGTGTAAGAATGGAGCTTAGATTTGCAAGAATCAGTTTTCAATACGTATGCAACTTTTGATGCACTATATTTGAAGGATTTATGGTGGGTTCAAGCTAAATTTAGAGTTCAATTTAGAATTCAAAATTTGCAAATATGGCCGAGTTGCTATATTCGGTATTGTGCGCTTACGTATCAAAATGAATAGCCTTAGCCATAGATTAAATTTGAAATTCTAAATTAAATATTCAAACTTGCTTGAACGCTGCCTTAATTTATGTTAGCGAAATTTCACATTTTACCTTCTTTCTCAAGATGAATTTCAATCTGTTACGAAATTATAATATCGTACCAATTCCAAGAAATGCCAGGGAGTAATCATGTTATTTCACGTAGAAAAGATGGACGCTCGGAGGAACCGAGGTTTTTATATTTAGTTAGTTATTTGCTTGCCCTTAGCAAAATTAAAGAAAATGTTGAAATATGTAGTAAATCAATCAACCAACCATCTTACAATTAGCAAAATATGTAATAACAAGCGTAAGCGATAAGTGTGAAAGAGAATGCTGAATGTCATTGACCTATTGAACATATAATTAATTAAATGGCATTCCTTCAGAGCCATGGGACTATCACCATCGCACCGGCTCTGCATTCGTCAATATTATTTGTAAACCCTCCTATCTTATGCCTTGCAATGCTAGAAACTCAAAGTTCAGCATTTTAAAACAATACAGATTCCCTATTTATTAAACTAAAGAAATATTTACGAAAGAAACGGATAAATAAATGCATGAATACAGTTTGACAATGTATGCAGTATGCAAGATTTGATGATGATAACAATTATAAATAAATAATAAGAAAAGCATTAAGTAATTGACTTACGCCTGCTGATTAACAGTTCAGCGAGTAACGTTAATTGCAATATTAATATCATACCTATAGTAACATCGAAATAATATAACATTAATTACAAGACAATTGCAAAACTTACACTTGTAAGAAGTAAGTAGTAAGATCTAAGGAACTAATATTGAATTATACAGCAAATGTATCGTATACATGTACCGTGCAGTATCCTTAATGCTTGTACTAACAATGAGAAATTAACTCTTGTTAAGAAATGATGAATAATAAAGAATTCGTGGCTTCCATTACTTGCTGGGCAACTCTTATAAGATGAACTATAAATTGTAACAGCCTAAAGTGTGAATAAGAGTATGTAAGAGTAAGAATACGATGTTATCTTATGCCTGTTATGTCAGTAAAAAGTACGTACATCCAATAATTACGTTTACAAATATTATGACTTGGCATAATTGAAAACTATCAGTCAACTTACTATATTGCTATGGACTATGGATAGACACAATATAAAAAAAACTTAAGCTTCATCCATACCAAATTAAGGATTTAAAAAAGAACAAAGTGACAATTGCAAAAATTGAAATAATCATTTTGCTATTCAAACCAACACACTAATGTAAACTGTACTCTGTATTGTAAGGTGAGAATGAATCCGAACGCAAACGTATTGTATATCACTTACATTGTTTACAACTGTTATTGTTTTTGTTGATAATTGATAATGATGTGGTAGTTCAAGACTCGAAAGAGGCGAATACCTAGTTATACTGCTGTTAGAAGAAGGCCGACCATCTATTTGTTTCTTTGCCTTGATTGTAGAGAATGCTAGCCACTTGTAATATAGTTCTGGATTGTGGAATAATCGCTCAACGGCTGCAAGTACGCCCTTGTCGCCATCATTCCGTTCGGATTCACAAACAATGTAAACGAATTTAGATGTAAAGCAAAGACCCTTCTCCTCATCCTGTTACTAAAAATGATTCGTAAAGATATAATAAACACACACTTATAATTGTTTAATTTTATCTATGTTTATTCATGTAATTTTTTGAAGCTTCAAAAAGAGGTTATGTTTGTGCAACTTATGGTGAGTAGTAGTTTTAATTTTCTTGTATATTCGGATAGCGAAAGAGCTGCTCTTCATTGCGCTGCTAATTTAATTCCGCTCAAGAGCCAGGAAGTGCCCTAAAGTGGACTACAAAGTTTGGCATTTTTCAACTTTTTTCAAAACACGTCATGGAAAATCCTTCATATTTCCCGAACGCTTCGTCCTTTCTTAAGTTTTCTGGCATATTCGGATAGCGAAAGCGTCACTCTTTAATTTGTATCTAATTTTAATCCGCTCAAAGGTTCCGCACACTATTGTCATTACATGGATTGTTCTTTGATCTGGACAATGTCACGCTTTTCACGATTATAAATATTTTGCTCACTTATCACTTATATGATTGTCATTGTATAATTTTCATTCTAAATTGTTCTGCACGTTATGGCAACTTTTAATTATATCGATGCGATATACACATATAGTTTAAAACATGCAAACTGCAATGTAACTGAACAATATTTATTTATTAAACAAATAACTTAATATTGTATAAAGGAATGTACGTTCGATGATATCTTGTCGCGGCCTTTAAGATCCGCCAGCTCCATTATAACAAGACTTTCCACCACAATCCCTCCAAGTGATTGAACTAGTTTACATGATGCTGAAAGACTGCCTCCTGTAGCTAGCAAATCGTCTATTATTAGAACGCGGTCCCCCGACTTAATAGAATCTGCTTGCATTTCAAACACGTCCTAAAAATCACAATTATTAACATTATGTTGTCAAACTTACAAGACAACATTTCAAACTTACCTCTCCATATTCTAATTGATATGAAACACTCTTCAGTTCTCCAGGTAGTTTCCCCCGTTTTCTAATTGGAACAAACGGTTTCTGTTGCTCCAGAGCAATAAGTGGTCCAAACAGAAATCCTCTGCTATCTAAGCCAACAATGCAATCAAATTCAATTGCTTTTGTGTGTTCAAATAGCACGTCTCTCAGTAGCGTGAAAACTGCGGGGTCTTTTAGCACAGAAAATATGTCTCTACAAAACATCACTAATTATTCCGACTTCTGCTGTGTATCACTGTACTATAGAAGATGTAAAAATATGAGAAGAACACAACAAGAGTAAGTAGATTCAGTAAAATAATTGTTTTAGTCATGATGATGACTTGATCTGAACTAAATTGGCAACAAGAAAATTACCTGATTAGAAAACATTATCAGGTGATATTGGGGGCCGGCTATCGTTAATTAATATCCGTTTCAGTGCTGATAACAAATTGATTTTGAACTTATTACCTGAATAGAACGTTTTTGGCTGGAAAGTCTGGATAAGCCTTGATGTGCTGCTTAATTATTTGAATTTTACTACTTGTCTCCGACATACTGCTGCGATATTAATAGCTTTCGATTTCAGAAAAAGAACTGAGCACTAAATCGTCTATTTTCTATTTAATAAATTGAGTTCGAGCCGGGCAACTCCCTGGTTTGTGTCGCACAACGTGCGGAGTGTTTGCTTGCAGATAAATATGTATGTGAGTACTGAGTAGTCACTACTACTACTACTCAGTAGTGTGTACAAACACAGATCGCTTGTATAAGTGCAAGAACGAGCATGTGGCAAATCTAAAGTTCACGATTGCAACGGAAGGTTACCGACAGGACCGGACTCTTGTTATGTATAATTTTATTCGAGAATTTAAACGAAAATATTTGTGTAGTTTAACTAAAAGGGCGCAAACTACATATGTACTCTTACATTTAGTGTTTTAAAGTGAAACAAAACAATGTATATAACACATTACTTTATGTATCTAATGATACACTGAAAAATAACCCAATAATTAGCATTCAAATCAGGATTTTACACATTAATGAATACGCGTAAGATCTTCCACAATTTTCACCAAATCATCCACAGTACACTCCTGTTTCATATTTCCCTCGCCAACGATCTGAAAATGTTCAGCAATTAGCAAATGTATCCTAGCGGGGAATAAAAATATCAACAATTTACCTGCAAACCCGAAGCAACTTCGCGCATCTTTGCCGGCGACAAATCCAAGAAGCTCTCGATCAAGTCCCCATCAATAAAACCTTCACAAGGTTCAGTTTTTATATCTGTGTGGAAGGACCTCCAAAATGAATGCTCAATTTTACCAACCGACTTTATCACAACAGAAAGTTTGTTTTGCAGCTCCAGTAAAAAGTCATGGAAATCCGGCGGAATTTGCGTGACCAGTCCAATTGCGCCGCCGACGGTACCGAAGAGCACACAGCCGGACGTAGGCGTCGATGTTTCACCCAAGTTTTGCATCACCAGAGATCCATGCCGAAGCACATTGATCATATCGCCGATATAGATCTGCCCGACCAACTGCATCTGCAATCGTTCCTCATCAGTCGTTGCTGCACTGTCCTTCTGACACACGAACATATTCCGCGAGTTCTCCGCACCGAGGAACACTTCGTCGTCCAGTATTTCCACGGCAGTCATCCAATTAGGACTGTAATCACGCGAAATCTCCTCAAAACTGCCCTCCATCGTCTTGTACTGCAGTAAAATCATGCTGCGCATCAAGTCGCCGACAAGAATAAAGTCGCCCTTCGTTTTCAGGAAGAGAGCGATAATGTTGTTGAAGTGGGAGCACTCCAAACGCAGTTCCTTCTCGGCGGTCCATTCAAAGAGGCGCACAGTGCTGTTGATACTAGCCAACAGTTTGCCGTTGAATTCGGCGAGGGAGTAGCATGCACCCTTGATTTCCTTCTCTGACACAGGCGTTAGTTTGTTGTCGTTCCAGTGGAACATAATCAAGCGTCCTTGCTTGGGCTCAGCTTCATCCGGGTTCACAATCGCTGTGCCGACGATGTAATATGTGTTTGTATCATCGCCCAACTGGCAAGAAATCAGTGACATGGCATACTCTTGCTGCATCAGTTGATGCGAGTGAAGGACTTCGAATGTGTGCTGGTCGATGATTAGCAAGCTGTGTACTTCGACCTCTTTGCCATGGTCAGCGGCTGTGCCGGAACCAGCACTTACAGAACTGGATTTGCCGATCGAGAGGGAACCGACACTGCTGGAGATCGTAACTGACTGTGCCAAGGTGCTTGCACTAGGCCGTGAAGGAATCAAACCGCTTGAATCTTGAATATCCATGCGTACAGAGAGAACTCCAAAAGTCTGCATTAAGAATTAAACATAGTCAAATTTGTGCACCGTTAGTTTTATAAAGTATTCATAGGAAGCGTTATCAACGCATGACTCAATATTGTGTACAACCATTCAATTGTTTTGGCGAATGGTGAAACACTTTTGTTATTCAATTGTTTTAACACACTGAAAAATTATTGAAGTATGGTTGTTGTTATGGCACCTAGCCATTTGCATAAACATCATAAAAAGTGAAAAATCCTATGAATACTTTTTAAAACACATCCTAATATTATAAAAGCCTACCTGTGATTGTTCCTGATAAGAAATTCGCCTAGGCGACTCCTGCAGCGGTACCGTACGTATATGCAACTTCTGAATCTCATCAATCGTACCAATCGTAATCGAGTTATCCGTAGCCAGAGCCAAACTATCCGGATACGCCTCGGAATTCAGACTGCACATGTGATTAACTTCTTTCATGTTAACATTGGAGAACACCAGCTTATGATTGGAGGAATAAATCACCGTAGGGCGATCGGAACAGGCAAAGACGTTCGTTGTGCTTAGCGATCGGAACGCCTTCAAGACAGTTGGTTGCGTGCCAAGGGTAACCTTCTTCTTGTCAGAAAGCGTACCAGAGTCCTTGTTCAGAATGAAGTAGAACATGGAGCCATCGCCTAGTGCGCACAACAAATAGTACGATCCTTCAAACGCAGTCATCAATACCGAGCGCGGAATAATTTCTCCTCCCAGATTATCCTTGGTCGATTCGGTCAAGTCAGGCAAGCGTAGAATACGCGCTGAAATATCCGTCCACAAACCAACAGCAACAAGGTCGGAGCGAGTCACACCTTCACCCAAGGGACTTATATCCAAGCAGGCAACCTCCACGTCCAGAGTAGTCTGTCCAATCAGAATCAACTCCGACGGCTGGATCTCAATGTAGAACAACTTACTGCCGGTTGAGACGACAATCTGCTCTGTATTACATGCCACCACGCTGATGTTCTTGTCATTCTTGGGCTGCCACTCCGAGAGTAAATTTTTAGTCTGCGATGAGATCAGTCGCACGGACGCGGGCGTAATCTGAATGATTTGATCGTGAATTACATTCCCGCAGAAGAATGTCTGGTTATCAGCGCAGAAGCCGGAAATGTCAGTTTCCTCCACCTCCTCGCCATTCAGACTCAGTATAATCGTGTGCCCAACGAATGACAGCACCAAAGTGTTATCGAATTTTCCACCGGATGCAATGTTCAACGCCCACATGCCTTTAATCCCCGTTAAATCAATCGACGCATGCTCCTGGATACCAATGCCGTTGCGTATAATCCTCAGCGATCCTTCCTTAAACGCGCCGGAGCAGGTAACAAGCTGTCC
>JAODGB020035366.1:0-10491 GCA_027574905.2 Earota dentata
AGTCGAAGTCGAAGTCAAAGTCGAAGTCAGAAGATGCCAAGTCAAGAACCGTCCCGTCCCGTTTTAATCTCGCATCTCGACATCATCTGGAACCGGGAACGTTACACTGTCAGCCGAATCCATGTATCATCGTGTAATACACGCTGCAACATCCGACTCTCCATCGCCGGGGAATTGCAGCCATCTCCTTCTTGCTGCCGCCCAAGTGCGCTCCGTTCTTCTCCACCTCCAGACTGCGCAGTGACTGAATGGCAATGGCATGCACCTCGCGATGCTTCCATGCATCCATCGGCAGCCCGGGGAGCCGCATTCCGCGCATACTCCATTCGGGTGGCTGTCACTCCCCGTGAGCAGATAATTGGCCCACCCCGGGTGTCCCCCGGCGGCCCCCCCGAGCCTATATTTGTTTTCCTTCCAGGCGCTCCGCACGCAAACGCATGCACTTGATTCAACACGGTGTCTTCCCAACCCAATAACTATGATTGACTGATGCTTAACTTGACGAATCCGTTTAGACGCCACGCCAAGGCATGGATGGGGCTTGTGCGGGGAACAATGCCGGCTGGAGTCTGTTCACAGCCGGATCATATCCGAGCCGCTCGGGGTGCGCGCCGTGTTGTGCGCAACACTCCACGGCCCGCACGCCCGGATGACTAATTGCCGCCATTAGCGGCGCACAATGGAGCGATTTAAGAAACCGTCCGCGATTCGATTCCGATGCTGCCCCGGCGATGACCAGATGGCAGCCAGCGCGCTCAATTTTTCAACGTTACCGCTCGCAAATGAAATATTAAATCATCATGTTCTGTGATGCTTGATGTTTGATATTAAATTCATAAATTACAACTGTTTCCACCACAAATTAAAAACAGCGTCGAAAAAATATACTATTTCAGATTCCCAAGATGAGATTGTTGCACTAAGATTGTCAGATTGTGGTCCTGGTCGTGGTTGGGGAGAAGACTGAGGACTGCAAGTCTGGGGGAGTCGATGGCATACTCGAGAGTGATTTATAAGCTGGAATACGGGAATCCGGCAGCTCATTAGCCGTTTCCTCGCGCGCGCGCCGCACTTTTGTAGCGTCATCTCGCATCGCCCCGCGCCGCGCCGCGCCGCGCCGGGGAAAACGTGTAGAAGTGGAAAACATCGCGCGTCCCTCCGGTGATCCGTCACTCGACGAGCGCATCATGTGTCGCGCCACACACGCGCTCCGCGCCGTGAAACGTCCTGTCTCATTTAAAAACTATTATTTATGTTTGTTGCGCGCTGCACGAGACGCAGGACGCAGACGATGGGCTTTTTGCCGCCTTCAGTCGCAAGGAATGCTCCAACCTCCCAGCCTCCACTTGGTGCTGCGTGCCGCACGGCGCTGGATAATGGAGTGCGAGTTGCAGTGGCTCTTTAATCGCTTCTTCGTTCCACCTCCATTGTTCTGGCGCTGCTCGCCCGCCTGTCCCACCAAGAGCGTAATGCTGATTTTATTCGCCACGCTGGCGAGAGTATCTAACTGGGAGGTGGGCCGCTGGACATTGGTCCAGTTACTGCAGTCCCACCACACGCCACAACACTACAACGCCACCAGCCGGCACCAGCGACTTGGCGCCAGAATTCTTCGCGTTTTATTCAGCGTAATTTGATATGGATATTTTTCTTATTAGGTGTAATGTTCCAGGCAGGCCGGCCGGCATCGTTTTGTTGGCGCTAGGCTGCATCAGAGACGAGGCAAGGTGCGACCAACGAGTTTTCATGTGCGAGCGCAATAAAGTCGTTCACATCTTCAGATATGGAAGCCGATGCTGTTTGTAAAACGAGCGAGGCGGTGGCGTTCGTAATAAAACACCTTCACACGTTTAAGAGCCACCGTACCGGCCCTCCACGTGCGAGCCGCAAGAGTATGTGTGGTGTGTGTGCTGTGCGTGCGTGTGTGTGTGTTGCGTTTCATGGCGCTACTGTCGTTTCGCAGTCCGATTCAGCCCATAACTCACGCCAGCCTTCACACGACGGCGACGGCGCGCGGTGGCGCAAAAAGAGTACAAACAGAAGAAAATCGTTCGCCGAATGGCACAACAAAAAAAAAGCACACACGCGCGCGAGAGGAAGAGAGCCCCAGCAAACGGTGATAGTCAAGGCGAAGTTTACGATCGCGACTCTAGCGGCTACCGGGGACTTCAACTCCGGAGCTTTTATGTCGGAGTGTCGGAGTGTCGGAGTGCAGTCGGATGTTTGAAGATGCCTCGGATTCTGACACTCTCCGACACCGCGGATTTGCTTTCATGGCGCGTCTAATGAGTTAATAATTCCGTCGAAGATGAGCTTAAACTGTGCCGTCGAAATAAATTATAACTTAAATCGGCGGACACATCGTTCGGATCGTAAATTCCGCTGACGTTTAACGGCTATTTGCGGAAGCCCGGCTCGGAAAATTGAAATATTTAACATTCCCCACCCGCGCGCAAAAAATGACAACTCTCCTCAAGTCTTTACGTCAACAAGCTTTATTCGCCGTGGGACCTATGCATATTCACCAGTCGCCATTTTGGAACAAGCTCAATGGAAATGTGCGCCGTTGGCGTGTGTGATAGGAGATGTCGATGGTCATGATGACGGTGTAGATTTCCAAGACCTTCTCTCGGACCTTCGTCAGATCAAAGCCCAACTCGATGAGGATTTGCATCTTACTGGCTGAGGATGCGCAGCGCCGCCATCTTGAAGCACGCGATGTTGATGATGTGGACGGACGGACGGTGATGTCGCACCGTGATTTGAAGGGTTGGATTAGCGCCGTGTCACAACATGTCACGCCATGTAGCGGCGGAAAAATTGATTGTTGTTAGCGCGCGCGGCGGCTGTCGTGTTTTCCCCGCGACCGGGACCGGGAGGCAGCCCCTCAGTTTGTTTTAATTATAATGGAGTGCATCGTAAACGAATTAAATGAGACATAAATTTCGACGGCGAGCGCCGCCAAACGCGCGGCGAGAAATTTACGACACGCTGGAAGCGACAGGAGACAAAACGAATTTTCACGCCGACAAAATAAAACCACACAGCCAGCGCACGGTACACACACGCAGATTCCGAATTCTGAAGGAGCACACATGTGTCGTGCTTAATCATTGCGACCTCGGATGCTCCGAAAATTAGACGTGCGCTGGATGGATTTTTCCCGTATCTTGTGCCTCGTCTCGCGCTGCTCGACGAGAGAAAAGAGTTTTTAGGGAGGGAAAGGGGTGGACTAAAATATCGTCGGTGCGCGGCGGGCAATCTCTCAATTAACGCGCCGCTTCGCATGTGTGTAAACGCGGGCGGTGGGGCGGCGGGGCGGCGGAGAGCCACGGCTGGGCCGCTAACGATGCGCCCGAAAACGAGCCGAACGCGGCCGGAATTGTTGATGCGCTGGCGGCGCGCCAAAACAATGTCAGCCCACCCAGGACCAAGTGCTGATAGCTGAATAAATGGTGCTGGTCGTAGTGACAATTTTAGCAATTCACGAACGCATTGCTCTCGCCGCCAGCGCCGAACAATAACAAACTGCAAAGCGCGATGGCAATGACTAACAAAAACACCCACACCATACACCACACCACAGCAACAGAAGAACTAAAAGTGAAGTTTTTAAAACACATTGCGGAAGCTTTTCTAAGAAACTCTTGGCGACTACGGTCCATTGAAGTCGTGAGTTTATTGTTCATAACTTTTGTAATGATAATGCACCGAATATATTAATATGTTCACACGCGCTACTGCCGTTACACGCACACCCGGCGTCGGCTTTTTGTATTCCTGCAAAAGGGCATAGGCATGCCCGCAGTGGCAAGCAATGGTGAAACAAAAGCGCTCGGCCGGAGCCGTCAAAGCGTGGCCTCAAAGGCCGGTCGCGTCCGCTGCCCATTGCGGCCGATTCGTTCCGATTGTAAATTGCCTTCCGCCGCCGCCGCCGACCGTTGCGGACTTCTGTGGAAGTCCTCGAGACGGGCGCGAATTGTAAATGAAGTCAGTGCAGTGCAGTGCAGTGCAATGTGTGAGGTATTCCGTACAACTTATGTGGGTTTATGTAATTGTCGATGGAATTCGCAAGAAAACACACTATGTCATCCTTACCAGTTGATTCTGGTAAGCTGTAACAGCAGTGAAGACAGTCTCGGGAAACACGAACGTCTTGTACTCTTCATTCTCCAGGTCGACAATCTGCCCGGAAGCGCCGTCGGGCCGCTTGATGAGATGTATCCGCGGCTGGTACTTGTGCATGGAGTTGAGCACCAACTGCAAGCAAAAGCCAAGTATCAATATTGGAGTCTAGACATGATCCTGGGGAGCGACTCGCCTTAGAGGACAATTGTACAATACTTACATGTCCGTGCTTGTCCATCTCGTTATTGGTCAGCTTCACCTTCTCGAAGGACACCACCTGCTTGCGCAACTGCTCCCCCGAGTAGGGCGAGTCGGGATGCGCGTACATTCGGCACGGCGCTGGCGGATCCGCTTTGCCCGCCACCAGCCACGAGGAGCGATGGTAGGCGTAGCGATAGCGCTTATTGTCCACGGGAACGATGTCCAAGAGGACCGCGTAGCGCTGGTCCGAGCGGATGCCGGTGAAGGAAACCCGAACGGTGGGAAACATCCTCCTGAAACGCAAGGAATCAAAATTTTAAGCATTCCCAGAAGGCGTCTTGGAAGTTTCCAAAGTCTTGAAACCAGTGGTGGTTTCCACCTGATTGATATATTGAATGGTCAAGTTCCAAGCTCCAAGTTTCAAGCTCCAAGCTCCTTAGATCTTGTGCTGTGTTTGCTGTGTACCTGGATTGGTCTCGGATCAGGTCTCACAAGGCCCGCGAGGGTTTTTGCCATTGTGACTATTTATACGCGCGCCCAGCACGATTGCCATTGCTTTCAAGTTTTGATACGCCTCGGGCGAAATTGCTCCTCGCGCCTGCTCGCGGCGACCGCCGGCCCGCAGCAGCCGCGCGCCGGTGCGTAATGAGGCTTGCCCGTGCGTTTGATACATCGCAGGAAGCAGTAATTACGTGGCCGGTACGCGCAAGACCACGCGCTTCGAGCGCGCGGCGCGGCGGCGGCGGAAAACAGCGGGCCGAAAGGGGGCCGCGGCGTCGGGTAATAAATACGTTCTTTAGCAGTTGAAGTGAGACCATCACGCCTCATTTGCAATGTCGCCCGCTTCGCTGCCTTTGTGGATCTTCTAATTAAATTCGTCGCGACGCGACGCCCCGCCATCGCAATCAACAGTCAAAAGTCAAAAACCAGTTGACGGATTTGCAGCTTCCAAAATTAACAAAAAAACAACACCACAAAATGAAGACTACATCTTACAAGTTAAATTTAACTCTGTCAGAGTTTATGTTCACGTACGTGTGAATTGTTCTCTAATTTTCACAAAAATTTGGAGCCGAGGCATTTTGATAAATGCGCGTTTTTGTTGTTTCTAGCCCTAGCAATGCATCAAATTCGTGGTCCGTCGCGACGCAGTGAGCCGCAACGGACGCGCGACGCGCCTCCGACAGACTAATTGTCCGTTACCGATCGTTTAAAATAATCAAGACGGACGGGACGGACGGGACGGACGGGAAATTGGCACTCTGCTGCGCTCACACGCGCCCAACTTTTCCTGCCAAGGGGCCAAGCGGAGAGGAAAAGTGTAGGCAAGTTTTCCCAAGTCTCCAAGTCACCAGCGAGGTTGTCCTCACGCGACGTGGCAACTCATCGGCGTCATCAGCGAGTTTGCTCCTCCGTTCGCGCGTTGTTCTTGGCCGGCGAGCCAAAAACTCACTCCGGCCGCACTTTTTCAGAGTTATAATTTAGAGTAATGGCTTTCACAATATGTGAAAAGTGTTGTTCTCAAATTATAGCCGAGTTAAATTTATGACACACCGATGGCATGCTTTTTTTTCTATGCCGCTTATGAAAGTGGTGATCAGTGAACTCGAAAATGATGGAGAAATGACAATAAAATAAAGTCGGCCTGTTCAGGTGTTCCGAATACATCTCAATTATTATTTAAAAAAATGTAGTTCCGCCTTTTCTGTCTTTACCACTCCTCTACACACCGCCACTTGTTTCGTAGTAATTTATAGCTTAATCACCCCTCTTGTCTCTACCCTAGACATTCCAAGGATGGCTTTCCTAGTCCTAGGGTGGTTTCTATTATTTCCCCATTTTTCACTCATTGAACAGCGGCGCCTTTTATCTAGTCCTCGTTCTGCGCCATTGTGCGAGTGTCGGCGGCATTAATCAATGGCAGGCGTTTAAAAACCGTTTAATAATATAGCAATTCAAACTTTCTCAACTTGGAAATAATTTGTGATTTATTTAAAATAAATTAAGATCGTAATCGGGCCGGAGCGCGAGCACTGAGCAGTTGAGCAGCCCGAAAGATAGCCGATAAATAAAAATTAACGCCGCGCCGCGCGGTTTGTGGCTTTCCACCTGATACTCGCACGCCGCGCTCCGTGGCCCGGCCCGATCAGGTAGAGGTAGAGACAGAGCGCGGCTCCATCGGCGGCAGACGCAGAGGGGACGAGAATCGTGGAAACGCCGCCGCACGCGAGCGAGGTGAGAATAATCCTAACACCTTTTCGGTGCGCGCCGAGTTATCGCAATTTGATTTAGTGTGGATCGGCAGATCCGCGCGCCGAGATATCGAAACAAATTAGCGCTGAAATTATAGGCTTTTAGATGCCGCTATCTTCATCCCGTCGTCATCAGCCGGAATGAGGCTTTCTGGCCGCCAGGCCCTGCGATCGATTTATCTCCGCAGCGCGCACTTGCAACATGTAACCAATGTTCCAAACGCAACACGCAACACGCAACCAAATTTTGACCATTTTTGCCAGCGTTTTGCAATTTGTCTTGCCTAATCACGCTTGAAACAGAAAACGCCAATTACGGCTAGTTGATTAGGATCATTAGCGGCCATCGGATTTAATTACCGCTCATTTTCCGTACGGCGGCGCGCGGCGGTCGCACACCGTGCTTAACCTCACTTCTTGCCCGCTTCCCAGCAGAGTAAGGTAATAGAATATAATTTACACTAAAACGCGCGATTTTTCATTGTTCATCGGCGGCGCTGGCTTTTTCCCGCCTGCGCCGCGCGCTTAATTAATGGCTGCCGAAGCAAACAAACATGGCGGCCGCGCTCGACACGAGCGCAAATTGAACAAACAGGCAGACATGTCTTCATGCCGAGAACTGGCGAACACGAGCAGAACCAATGCGCGCAAAAAGTGCTAAACGCTTTAATTGCATCTGCATGTGGCGGTGGCGCTCCTCTGCTCATTGATAATTGATCTTGCGACTCTTGCCATCAGTCACACCACACACTCATTACGCCCCAAAGGAGGAACACCCAGGATTCACGTTCGGGAGTAATTAATGCAAACGAAAAACAAAAAGCGCAAACTTTAAACATGAATCGCTTCAGGCATTCAGGCATTCAGACAGAGAACCTTTCCACTTCGATCATGATGCACTACAGTCTACACCCACACCGATTATAAACAATCGATCAATAAATTACCTCTCTAACAGGATCCGCATCAATTCGCAACTTGTTACGTTACAATAGCTTTAGGTTAAGTAAGGTTAAGTTGTGTTTTATTATTGGAAGTGAAGAGATTTCTATTCTTTTTGTCATTCTCTTAACATTAGGACTGCGACTAGGACTGGGATGGTGGGACGTGTTTTATTTTGAAAAATGATAATAGGAACTAAATGTCAGGCGTAACATTTCTGGCGTTAGGCGATGTTGGCAATTTGACACCGCTATATTTAACCGAATGCTCGAGCGCGCCCGACACGACACGACACTGCAAACGTCTCCTACCACTGCGCGTTTTTGCCTCCTTTTTTCACCGCTTGGCGAGGAAGAAGCAGGAAAAAAAACGTAACACCCGAGTGATGAAAATTAATGACGTGAACAACGCGCGCACCGCCTTTACGTATAATTAGACACGCGTAAAAATATGAACTTCAATGTCTTTAATATTAATCTGGTATGGTCCTATCATTTGTGTTTGTTTCAAGTTTCAACTTTTAGCGTTCTTATCGTTGAGAAAATCGCATTTAAACGATGAGCATGGCATGAGCCACAAAACGCTTGTAAAAGTAAATTAATACACCCGACATAATTAATATTTCAAGCTGGAGAGTGGGGGGCCAATAAAACGTTAATTGCGCGTCCCAGCCACAGGCCCTCAGCTATTGTCTTTGCACTCGCTCGCGCCCCTCGCGCCCCTCGCGCCAGCTTGCGCTTATTCGATTTGCCTCTCCGCGCCCGGCCCCGGCTTTGTTGTCCCGACCGCCCCGTTTACGATTTAAATAATTTATGTGCCGGGCCCACCGAAAAGCGGACGAGACGGAACTCCCTGCCGCCCGTAATAAGGCATCAACGGCACGACATGTGCACAATCACACACGCTTGAAGAAAAAAGCGCTGGCGGAGCGCAGCGCGCTGTAAAAACCGCAATAACCGAAATTGAATTCGAAACAGGTGTTTGTGGCCGAGGCGTGTTCCCAAACTGCTCGCCACGTGGTCGCGCTGCTTCGGGGAGTGGTAGCTCCTCAGGACGTGACAAAGTTTGGGTGTTTCTAACGAAATTTACACATTTTTGGAATTGGAAAACAGTGCGGTTGCTTAGTAAGCGTTGTGGAAGTGATATTTGAGCTGCGTGGCCCACCGGGGGAGCAGCGCGCCGAAAAGGGGACCACACAGCGGCCGGAACGCACTTTGTTACGCATATTTTGCATGTATCGCATAACGCCGAGTGATTAATATGCCACAACAAATGTGCGCTGCTAACAAGCTGCCGAAACGCTGCTCGAAGCGACGCGGCCACGCCCAGGAACGACAAAAATTACCGAAAGCTCGAGAATCTGGAGCAAATCGTGTTACAAAGTAGAAAGTAGCAAATTCTGAAAATATGCCTAGAAAATCAAGCGTGAATATTACAGAAAACAAAATACAGCACAAAGCACAAAGCACTGTATGCTTAGTCGTTTAGTGTTGTAATTATGAATATTAACCCCCTTCTGCCCTTCAAGTCATCAGTAGTAGAGTTGAGTTGATTCTGGGTCGTAACACATGTCGCTGTTAGTCATATTAGACGCGGTGGGCTGCGTTCGGCACAGTTCACGCCGAAATGAAGCAATCAAAGTAATGAATGCGATCTTTGCGCGCGAACCGTTCGCAAACGTTAACTCCCTTCCTCCCACTCCACCGCCCCCAAAGGAAATCCCTCGGCGACGCTCGCTCCCCGATGAATTAATAAACTTGGATGTTCACTCTTTAATCGCTTTGCCGCTTCGATGCTCCGGGCGGCGGCGCCTCCTCGGAAAGGGGTGAAAACTTAACTAATTTCGAATTTCTAATCTGCATGAAAGGATTGCCTGATCCCTTCACCAAAACAAATACATTAACATTGCCATGATCCGTAACATCATTCCAAAGTCAAAGTCAAGCAATCAATAAAAGAATCATTCTAGTCTACTTCAAGAAGACTTCATGAAAAAGCAAAGAAAAGAAAACATGCAGAAGAACGAAGTTTGAAGTATGGGATATATTCAAGTCTTGTGTGAACAATTTTGGAAATTGTGTGTTTAAGGGATGATTAAAACGAAGTGGCGTCGTCGTCGTTGAAATTTGGGTTGACGGTAAGTCGACGTGCAAAGCGCGCCGCCGCCTCCTTCGCACGTTTGCCTGCCGTCGACGTGTCGCACCGCCGCCGCCGAGCGCCGTCGCGCTTCTAATAAACGAGCAGACGGCCTCGAAAATGGAGTTTAATTCGTGACTAAATAACGACTTACCAAGTCGCGCGCTCCTCCTTACAACGTCCTTACAATGGGAATGAAACAAATGAAACACGTAGGTGAATAATTTACAGATGTTTCATTGCCGCGCGACATCCCCAAAACCCCAAAAACACACAAGAAGCAACCGCCCCCCCGAGAGAGCGGAGACACTCGTCAACAAGGCGGGCCATTCAGGGGGGTGATGTAATTGGATTATTATAAATTTCGAAAGTGATACCCAAGCGAAGGAAATTAATAATTTAAGAAGCGCTGGAAAAGCTCGCACTGAAATTCAACAAAAACGGTTTGTGCGTTTGTGGTTTATGGCTTACGGTTTATGGAATTGCTTGGAGCATTTTGGAGGATTTTATCATAATCCTAATTGCGCGCCGTACTTTGTTGAAAGTTAAGTTGCATATTCTACGTGCGGTAAAATCCAAAAGTCACAACCAGTCACAACAAAACAATCAGCCAACTGATTTCAAAGCAAGCGTCACGTCAGTCAAGAGTTGGTGCGCACGGCTACACGTTTAAATTGTAAAACTTTAATTGCGGCTCGCGTTCTAATTCTAATTCAATTAAAACACGTTCGCTGGCGGGGCGGCGCCGCCGGATGGAAAACAACGCGGAATAAATTATGATTTATGATTTTGTGATGCGTGCCGCATAAAAGTGACGTTTTCCCATACAAAT
>JAODGB020035528.1:0-11654 GCA_027574905.2 Earota dentata
TGCAGAGAACAAGAAATATTAAAATTAAGGACTCGCCATTTAGTCTAACATTTCCTCTAATTTATGTTTTCGGCTGCTGCAAGTTGTAGTTGTGTAGTGGCATTCATAATTTCGTGTCAATATCTCGTTCGCGTGCAACTTTTGCGCGCGCACGAAATTAAACTGGACGAATATGAATTAATCACGGCGCTGAACTTTCTAGGGAAATTTCACCGAATTCTCGCCGACGCCGTCGCCGTCGCCGTCTTTCTCTCATCGCTTTGGCGCTAGCCAGAGTTTTATCGCCATTCGAGATCGATACGGGCGTACATAACGATTCCAACTTGAAGTAAGCTTACTGCACATATGATATGAGTTCGGTATATGACTACCATAACCATTTGGAATCGCACGCCAGCGACATGGACGCTGAGAGCAACCGATTTAGTCGTTTTTAAGCGCATTCTAATGATTGCTTTAATTTAGTACTCGTGATTTGCTTTTTCGCTGAGACCGTTTAGACATTTAACCATTTAGCTCATTTAAGTCTAACGATATACTTGATTTGATTTAATAAATCGTTAAGCTTTCACAGAGGAATATTCCACACCTCTTTGGATTTAAAAAAAATCACGATCCTGTGCAGTTTTTAGCTGATAACTCGGCATATTCACTTTGAATGACTATCAGATTGAAATCAATTCTTATTTAGACATTTTTCTATCGATTGAATGAACATCGAAAAGTGTCTACATTTTATTTCTTGAGATATCCTGCTGATTAACATGCCAGGTTATCCCAATTTTCTAAGCAATGCTTCTTCTTTATGAGATACTTTAAAACTCTCTTTGTGCTTAATTTCCGTGGATTTTTACGATTTATTACGCTAACCTACTGATTGATGTGAAGATTAGCGCAAAGTAACTGCAGCAGAAACAGAAGTAGAAGTGGACTGACCCGTCACGCAAGAAGAAAGTAAAAACGATCAAAGCAAGGCGAAACTGTAAATAAACACAGCATAAGAACCATAAAAACGCGATTCGCATTCATAAATA
The DNA here is from genome assembly GCA_027574905.2 of Earota dentata. Taxonomy (NCBI): domain Eukaryota; kingdom Metazoa; phylum Arthropoda; class Insecta; order Coleoptera; family Staphylinidae; genus Earota; species Earota dentata. The sequence goes on from JAODGB020035528.1 coordinate 1,035, forward strand.
TCACGATACTTATCTAGCCGCAAGCTTCGCCAAAACCTACAGTCAGCATCAACAGAAATCGATCTATACTTATGGAGTCATCAAAATCGTATGCAAATGCCTGATCTGATTCCATCTGATCTGACTCGATTACAGATTACAGTTCACACCGGCAACGGTATCATTAATTTAAACGAGCGACATGAAAGAGATTTCAATGGTTGATGCGGATGCAGTCAGCAACGAAAAGTGATAAGTAGACGCATTGAATTAGAAATACTATATTTAAGCAACAAGAATCAACAGTACATTAAACTATACGTTATGCGTAGTTTTGTTTTGCATTGAATGCGAGTGTTGTGCCATGAATTGACTTTGAAACGTTTCCATGAATCGCAAACACAAAATTTGAGCAAAAAGGTCGTTTAAATTTCGGTAGCTGCGAATTTTTCGGTGTTTACATTTGCGACTTTCGGTTGAAGGCTGTTGCTGCCATTGTTGGCTGTTGGTTGGCTAATTAGTCTCTCTAGACAAATCAATTCAATGCAAATTTGTTATTTTAAATCACGCAATACTAAACGTTGAATTTTAAAGTTTATGTTGGTAGTTGGTAATATTTTCATAAGATTTTGTCATTTCTGTGAGCTGTAAGACTTACAGTGCAGCATAAAAATGGCAAATGTTCATCGCTCGTAAAAAATAATTACTATTAAAATTGCTAATATGAGCACAATTGCTATTATCCGTTCTGCAGCGTGCGTCTCGGCTGAGTTATGACTTATTGCGCGAGGTCACCGTGCCATATGGGACATGTGGGAATACAATTAATGAATGAAAACAAGGCTTTGGAATGGATACGAAAAACGTTTAAAAAAGTCAAAGAAACGATGCCGAAGTAGGTAAATATCAAATGGCATGTAAGAAATAACAAATGGCAAGCGGTAACTTAAGCTTTCGATCTGAAAACGCATTGTCCCAGTTCTCAATCACCTCAGATCTCGTAAATATGTAAAAAGAAACTGGATCAGGTATAAACAAACTACTCCACTTCTATTGCTGTTTTTTAAATATAAAAAATGCATTGTATGATCATCCCGAAGTTGCAGCATGCAGAACAAACGTAAATAACACAACACAACTTGGGTGAAACTTTGCGAAGCTAACTTTGAGTTACAGCTTGATTTGATGCTGCATTTTAGTGAGCAAAAGTTTAATGCAACGCGCAAACATTACGACACTTACGACACGTTCGAGTACTTAGTTGCGTCGTTGTGTGAACTGTGCACCATTTCGCTGTTTTTGGTGCTTTATTTGTCCGTGCAGCTTGTAGCAGAAGCGTGGAGTTCCACTTTGAATTTCGAATACTTATTGCATCCGACGCGGCGCGGAGACGATTTATTGCGTTTCGTCGGGGACGCAAAACAGGACTATGCAATTCGTTGGCTGGTGTGCACTGTGCAGTGAGTTCACACATTATGACAAGTTATTTAATTCAGGTCGTACATCATTTTGAAAGTGCCTTTGCAGACATTTTGCAGAAAAGCACAGACATAACTGAACATAACCAAACATAACCTTACTGCATCCATGCGCCAATGTGTATATTGTAGTCGAATGGTTGATGGTTTTTGTGATATAATATTTTTATGCCATAATTATCAAATCGCTTCGCTTACTTTAACGACTTTACACTACACTTTAGCACTTAGTATGCCTATGTACGCTTTGCTTTTTGCGGTGCGCTTTTGTGTTCAGTGTTCTGGCGTTCTTCGCATTTCGCATTTTGTTACACTTCACACCGTTACACATTGGCGCGCGCTTTTGTTGCGTCTTTGGGCATTATTATGCATTTATTACGCGGCGGCGTTATTTATTTGCTGTTGCGCATTGTGCAACACACAAATCGCTCTTCCTGCACAAGGCATTGCGCCTTTTTTGAATTGTAAAACATCGAGGAAGGAGGTGGCATGAAATATCGCCGCGGATTTGGCTCTGCTTCCTTTCGAAATATACTGCGTGGGTGTAGGCGTGTGCTGGAAGAGATAAAGGCAGGCCGCAAGTGCATGTTGAAAAGAAACGGGCCGGGCACAGGTTGCACAAGCGCAAGCAGAAAAAAAAAATGGAGACAAGATGAAGAAAGCCGCAACAATCGCGGCGCTTCGGATGGAATCTAGTGCTGGGATGGGACAATGCGCTGCACCTTCCTGCGAAACTGAGGCGTGCGCGCTGTTTGGCCTCCAAACGTGTGCAAACATGACGATGGCGCGCCGTCGTGCGGAAAATTTATGCAACTTTTATGACATTTCAAGATCCTCTTAGACATTTAGGCCAGTTACGCCTTTGAAGATGTTTCCAACTAATTCATAACATTATTGCGACCCACTGTCTAGTGCAAATGCGAAGATATTTAGTTGTGTTTCTTGTTTCTAGCCTCGGAAGACCAAATCGCTGCAGCAACCGACCAGCAACATGACGACGCTGATATGTACATGGAAGCCATGGAGCACACACCGAACATCAATCCCGACGGTGTCCAGCAGCAGGACCGATCAGAAGGTTACGTGGCTGATAGCCAACAGTTCTATCCGTCCTTTGCGCCCCTCCACAATCAACCACTTGGGCACTCGCGGCCGGTGTACCAACCGGAAGCAGCGTACAGCCATCGCCCAACCGCCTACCAGCAACACGTCGGCTTCGACTCCACCGCCCGATTCAGCGGCTACAAAGGCGAAAACGCCAACACTGGTGCAGCAGATTCGCACGGCATACTTGGCAGCGGCAACTTCGGAGTCATCCGTGGAGGTACCTTCTATGGCGACAACGATGACGCGGATTCCTTTGACCAGTACAACTACTACAACGGCCATGGCAGACCATCATTCTACTTTGGTGGTAATCCTCGCCCGAGGCAGTACCAACAGTTCGAGAACTTCCGCGACTTTGCCGACATCAACGTGCCGACGAATCCTGCCTACTCCCAGTATGTCGTGGTATACGCCAACAAGAACGGCAGCAAACACGATCCGGCTCTAGGGGTGCACAACACCAAGCCCAAGAATATCATGGAGCACCTTGCTCTTCTAGACTTGGAGACAACCACAACGTCTGCTCCAGAGAAGCTCTCCAAGGCTAAGAAGAAGCTGGCGAAGCTCCCCAATGAGAAGAAGCCATGGTCCAAGAAAGGAAGGAAGACCTCCAAGGATATCTCCAAAGAGACCCAAGAGAGCCAAGCAACGACAACCACGATATCACCAGATCTGTACGAACCGCTGTTGGCACTAAGCTGAACTGCGCATTGAAGAGACCCAGGTGTATTTAAGTGCAAAATGAACAGGGTAGGTCGTGGACCCGTACCTGATGATCTGACTATGCTAAGACACTCGGACTGCCACTTGAGTGCTTGTGATCTGTGCAAAACCGGGCGATACATAGCAGCAAGTAGGAAAGGAAGGAGGTGTTAATGTTAGTAAATAGTTGCTCCCCTTGAAAAGTTACCAGTAATAGTTATTAATGTACCTAGTGACAAGTCTCAACACATCACAATGTCCGCCTGATAACATATATCTCTGTATATACTTACTGCTCGAATTCCAAATTGCAACTTTACGAAAAAAATAAAAGAGCAAAAAATGTGCCCGATATTGGTATTCCTCTCGCTCCCGGATGTGTGATAGCACCCGTCCAAGTTGAAAATTGTCGGCCTAATTTTGATGGATTACATTCAACAGGTCGGATGCTTCGTGCTCCGCTCCGAGGTCTCTCGTTTGCCATCATGAATGATTTACAATTTTACATCCTGTAAAACCCGACCGTGTGGCATGGCGTGGGGGCTAAATTGAATCGAGGATATCGTTCGATGAGAGAAGCAAGCTCATCCGCGCGTGAAATATGAAATATGAAATTTATCTTTTTATCTCGGGGCGATAAAACATGCGGAAAGGTAACAGGCGCAAAGCAAATAGATATTCGGCGCGCCCCGGCGACGAGGAAACGAAGACAGTTGACGTTATTTGTTATATTACGCGTGTGTGTACGTACAGGCCGGGAAGCCAAGGGGAAGCGAGAGTGAGTTTGCTGCCGGGGCCGCCGCCGCCGCCGGAACTAATTTGAAGTTGGCGGAAGGATACATTTGTCATCCGCGTCCCTCGTGGGCCATGATCGGGTCGGACGAAGTTATGAGCGGCAGAGTGCACTAGATCAAAACCCACCTACCTTCCGCCCGCCACGGAGAGGACAGGCTATGCAAGTGCGTGTATGCAGCAGCCGGCTGGCGCTGGCAAGTAGCACGACGTCACGTGGAAAATGTAAGGCAGAGATGGAGGGAAAAAATAGGCTGTGCTGGGCGCGGCGCGGCGAGGCGAGCCGGCGGCGAATTCCTGCGAGACTTGACCCGAGCAAAAATCATCTACGGCGCTATTTCAGTACCGCGTTTTCATACTCAGACGGCGCTACCAAGCAGGGAAGAGAGGAGGAAATCATCTCCTGCCGGACGAGTGCGAACATGTCCTTCTTCAACTCTAGGCCTGCCACGTCGCCGTCGAATAGAATGATATCGAATGTGGTAATATTTGCTGCGGCTACATGCCCAATCTAAACATTTGTAACTCATTTCAGGATTGCAGTATCTATCAAAATCTCAAATCCCCGCTCAACTAAATTGCAAGGACGAAAAACAGTTGTTCTCTGTTCGCAAGCGTAACTTGTAAAAACTTCCTGAACTTGGCAAGGTAAATTGCCTCGCAGCGACATCACAGCAAGTTAGTTACACTCAATCTACGCTCCTCCACCACCAGCCGGAGCAGAAGCAGGAGCAGGATGTGCCCCCTCATGCTGTTACCGCTTTCCGCGACGAGGCGCGGCGGAAGACTATAAAACCATAAAACGCGATTTATAGGTTTATTGCTGCCTGCCACACTGCTGCTTCTCATTTGGCGGCAACAAAATGTTACCTTCCTCCCTGCCTGGCAGCCACGCCGCGTTGAGCACACCGAAAAGGAGGGTCGCGCTTCATAAAGCCTTTATCTCGACGCGTCGGCACGTCCCTCGCATTATATAATAATTTTTACACGAATTTTACAGCGGCTCCTTCGCCCTGATTTTCATCTTCGTCCTGATTGTGGCGCTGCACCTTGTAGTGCTTATTTTTTTACTTACTGTGTTGCAAACGCGGCAGCCCGCCTTCCTCTCTTTCTTTTTTTTTGCCAAGGGGAGGAAAGAGTTTGGTAGCCCACAATCTCAACGAAACGAGACAAAATGAAAAAGTTTATCATGATCTACGAGGTGCGAACATCACGGAAATTATTTTGCGAACGAGAAGATATAACTCGTTTATTCTCTTTTTTCGCCTGAAGGCAGGAAGCAAGCCCGGCCACCCTGGGCATTATTGCCATTTTATTTCGCAACCGCTCGGACGTGTAATCAAAATATATGAGCCGACTTCGATCGGTGAAATTGCTCCGCACAAAGAGAAGAAGGAAATCTTTTTCTAATTAACTTCTCCGCCGCCATCGGAAAGTGCAACGCCCTCTTTGAAATATCGCAAAGATGACTATTCCATATCTGAGTATATCTTGTTTGACAACATTATGCGTCACAATGTCTGCGTTAGGAAGTCGTTAACCAATCGTCAGCTGTGACTATCGCAGGCCAACCGCTAACATTGACATTAAGTCCAGTCTACACTCACACTCCACGACTCCACACAGTGACTCAGTCAGTTCTAAACATGAGTCGAGTTAGCAGGCTAGTCGTGCGCTACTTTTGTCTAACAGTGTTAACGCTGACGTTGCAAATAACTGCAAAAAGTGAGTACAATTTCAATAAATCTGAATGTCTTTTGAAACAAACCTGTGCTGTTTTTAGCTCAGTATTGCTCAATTAATTCTACAAACCAAACTGAGATCCGTGAGCCGATAATATTGACGAATTCCAGTGGACAGTTGGACTTTTACATTCCAAGCGTGCACAATGGGAAGCTCACATTTGATCAGGATCAGAAGTTTGCCTGCCCGAATCCAAGGAATCTTCTAACTCTTAGTAAGTTCTGAGTGTGACTTGCTTTGTGTTGTGGAATAAGCAATATTTGTCTTTCTTTAGGCAATAGTAATGTTACCACTGGACAATGTACACAAGGGAAACTTCACGTCGCTGGGAAACAGCCCTCGTTTCAGGAGTTATCCTGCAATAAATCGATCCGGGGCGATGTCCAACGACGTCCTGGCAACGCCGCGTGTGGAATTAACGGCAATAAGCAGGGATCACTCATTGATATTGGATATTACGTGGACGTCATTCCAACTAGACGGAGGAATGACTTCCTCACACTGATTGAAGTCTGTCATGACCTCAAGATGGGAAACACCTATTACTCCCAGCATGTGATACATGGAAAGTTAATCAAACGTAAGCACATAGTTACGAGACGCTAACGCAACCTCATATAACCTCAAATTCTATGTTGTAGAAGCATCTAGGAGCAGGTATCGGCCTGGATTCTCCACCCAAGGTCTCAACATATCCGCCGCAGTTGCCTACAAACAATCTTACCAAAAAGCGGCGTTCGCGAAACTACTGGGCTCTTCAATCTTGGCGGTCAATTACATCAACAACAAGTCCTTCCTATCCCGGGGTCACTTAGCCCCGGACGCCGATTTCCTCTTCGCCCCCTGGCAGTTCTCGACGTATCTCTACCTCAACGCCGTGCCGCAGTGGCAGGCGGTGAACGGCGGCAATTGGCACAAAGTGGAGTCGATGGTGCGGAAACTCGCCGGTCAGCTGGGGAGCAACGTGCAGGTCATCACCGGCACCCATGGAGTGCTAGCTCTTACTGGCAGCAACAAAACAGAGGTGGAAATGTACTTGCTTCCACAGAAAACTCTTCCAGTTCCGAAGTACATCTGGAAGTTGGTGTATTCACATAGGAAGGAAGCCATGGTTCTGGTGGTATTGAATAATCCCTTTGCAAAGGACCTCAGTGAAGTTGACCCATTTTGCGATGACGTGTGCATTAGACATGGCTGGGCTCAAGAGAACTGGGAAAAGATTGAGAAAGGAGTTGTCTTTTGCTGTGAATATCATGATTTTGCCCGAACTGTTCACACTGTGCCTAGGCTTGATGTTCAGGGTGTTTTACACGGACCAAAGAAATAGTATTTTTGAACATTCTAATTTAATTAAGTTTTAGTACGGTGGGAATTTTTGCAGGAAAAAAGCTTTACCTTTATGCTTACCTTTCTTATTGTTCTATTGTTCTTGTGCTCCTTATTCCGTATTTCTGCTGAGACTGAGTGGCTAGAGAGCAGTTATACAAACAAGCAGCTTGGAATCGCTCCAAGGCGCGCAGGTTTTAAGGAAACTTAATTTGTGCCCCATATTAGGAAGACGAAAAAGCCAAAACTCGGAACTTTTGCAGGATTCCCCAGTGAGAATGCTTCAAGGAGGTAAACAATCCAAAAATTATATTTATATAATTGGATTTGCGCCCAACTCTGAGGAGCTTCTACACGGCTGGAAGCAACTTAATTGGCTGGAAGTTGAAGCAAAGGCAAAGCAGGAAATGTCAACGTTATTTTTAATTTTTCAGCGATAAAAAAATTAACGACGCTCTCGCCCCCGCGTGGCACGAATGAAAATTAAATGATAAGACCGTCTCGGCGGAGGCAATTTTAAACACTTCTGTTGTCATAAAAGTGCGCGCCGAGTTTGAGAAAGCGTCCTGCCGGGAGGCAGCGCAGCACAGTTAAATAAAATAACATTTCTATGGACGCAGCGCCGGCTTACGAGACGGGTGGGACATTACGCCGCTCATTCGGGAGACACAAATAATAAATATTATAATGCGCGGGAGGGGTCGAAGAAAGCAGCGCGCGCGCGTTGGAGGCGGCCGCCGCAGTTCGTGACAATGTGTTGCATTGTGTTTTACAGCCGGCATGGCCCTGATGACAGTTTTGCGCCGGCGAGGCGCGAACGTCTTGCGAAAAAGTTTTATGCGCGCCGCGGGACGCGCGCCCCGTGCATGTTTAAGCTTAATGGACGCCGTCCTGCCGAGATATCGTCCCGCTAACGTCCTGCGACGACCTCGACGACGACGCCCGAGACGTCGTTCCGTCGTTCCAGATAGCGCCGCGCTGAGAATCTGCATTCCACACAACGATGAAATGTTGCATTTTGGAGTCCGATGTGTAGCAAACTTTGGCGACTTGTATCGCATAATTAACGTCCATCCCAATGGGGAAGGCAATGCGGCATGGCGGCAGGAATCCGCATATTCTCTCTTTACTTCACCGGGCATTCTAGATAGTACTGCACAGTATGATTGAGAATGTACAGATTTCTAATATTTCATAATAAATCAAAAATACTGACGCATTCGCCATCGCATCGTGTTTCCTGCTAATGTCCATTCCATGTAGATGTGTACATAGGCACACATCGGGGCGAATCTTCACGTTTATGATATCATAATGAATATACATATAAATTAGGGTTTCCGCGCGGAGAGAGGGTGAGTCCATCTCGGCGGCCGTGCGATGTTGCTCGGACATGCAAACCTACTCTCATTTCTGCCGGCGCCGCCGCCCGCAGCATGGAAAACCGGCGGGCGTATGAATGTTAAAATAAGTTTCAAATTGTCAACGACGCAAGTTGCCTCCCTGGAGACGGCGCTGGGTATGAGGGTCGGATCGCCTCAGAGCTAATTCCAGCGCAGGCAGAAATTGCCAGTCGAAGGCAGCGACGAGCGTCAGGGGGTGCGGCAGGGCCTAAATTCATTAACGTGGCGCCCCCGCAGGACGCAACAAAAAAACGCATATTTTTACCCCACCGAGCTTCGCGGCAACGCGGCGGTAGCGGCAAAACGATATTAAAACTCTCTGCACGGCCGCGTTGTTTCTTTTCTCTCCTGCGTAAAGGTAAACCGCACTTAATTACAACCCTTTTCTCCTGCCAACTAGAAGCACAACAAAAAGTTGTACACACAGAATAAGTGAGAATTGCCAATTTTCAATTTCAAACATCAACAAAAGCGCAAAATGCACATTTTGATGTTGATTATTTTTGACTCGACTAGATGTCCAATTAAACAAGTTTAATTGTTTTTAATTAAGTAGATGTTATTATTTTGCGCGGAGTCAGATCCAGATGTTTTTTAATTATGCATACGTAATTTAAAGTTTGATTATCCAGGGACCAAAAGATGCCATACTAACATATGATTCTGTTATTTTCCAACTTCCTGTTAATTTACAAACTAAAACGTCCACAAAAAAGCAACACTCCATCAGGCATTAAATATTGTGCACAATGCCAGGTCAACGAAGTTATCTTCTATTAAATTCTGCACAAGCCCTTAATTCAATCTATTTCCTGAGACGAAGGAATTGTGTGCTGTTTGATTATTAAATATTTTACACGCACTTAACTCGTGACTCGGAAATGCTTCGCAATTCGAATTCTCAATTTGCACTCAAGTGTACATTCCTTGCTACGATTGCCAGCTTTAAACTAGTTAGGAATTTAAATGAAAAAATTAAATTACAAATTGTGCACTTCTACGACGCTGGCGCCCCCTCGTTCTATGGCTCGTTTGTGGTGGCTTTTTTTTGGCGAGTTTCTTTTCGCTGCTGCAGCAGCGAGGCGCAGGCGAAAGTTTGAAATGAAGAATGAATAAAACACGAGTTTGCAAGTCAACGTTAACTCGTCGCCAAATCGACAGAAGGGGCAACGAGGAGGAAAACCGCGCGCGCGCGCGCACGAAAAGGAGTAAAACTTTGGGGCGCGCATTACGCGCATTAGGATCACCTTCATCCCTTCGCGCTTCGCCACCAACGCCCGCGCTGCCACCAACCAAGTGGTAAGCTAATTACTTACGCTTAATTAGTTCTTACGGCGTTCTTACACGACTTTAGCTTGTTCTCGTGGCGGAGGGGACTTTGTCAAGCAGCCTGGGTTGCGGCGCTTCAAGTTTTGCAGGTTTTTCAGCTCTCGCCGGTTAAATTTATCTAAGCGGCGTCAGTACAGTTTTAAACAACATTAAGTTAACTTATTAAACGCCCCATCGCCCTGTTATTCTTCCGTAGCGCTGATCCGCAATGTGTTACATTGCTTCAGGTTGTAAACGAGTGAAAAATGAATGTACGCTTGATGGAAATGTGTAGAATGTGTAGAATGTGCAGATCTCGATCTCAAATTGATTCGAAAAACGTACATGCATAATGTAGCAATGTGCACACAACGCGAATCATTAATCATGTATCCCGGTGCTCATGCCTTGGCGCAGGACGTGGATAGGAGCACAATTTTCTTCTCGGCGCTGCGTTGCCGCTCCATATCCCACAGGAGTCGCGCGTAATTTCTTATTTCTCTCATATATCATGCGAAAGTCCTGACACTTGTCAGTCCGAACAAACGACAACAACTCTAGATTACCAGCCATGTTTTCCACCTCTCCTTGGTCGGACGTGGACGTGGAAGCAATTTTAAATTTCAAATGACAATTATATTTTTTCCGAGCAGCTGCAACAACGGGGAAGTAAACTTTTATCATAAGCAGGGTTATTTATATGGGTAAACTTAAAACATTCAAATTTATATAATAATTCCTATATTTAAACAACTTTTATTTACAATGAAAACACTGATGAA
>JAODGB020035915.1:0-15286 GCA_027574905.2 Earota dentata
GTCTTCGTTAGTTCTTGCTGTTGCTCTAGGATGTTTACCCGAAGTTTCCCGGGATGTCCCCGACGTTGGGGAGGTTCTAATTGCAGTAGGACCAGTCAAAACAACGATGGCATCCCTTTGGGTCGCTCTCCCGGGACATTTTTGCTTAACTGATTAACTGATATAAACATGACTTGGACCTTAGGCAAAGAATGTCCTCTCGTTTTGCTTGTTTTTATCTTATTCTTTCATCTGCATGACGGCAGCGAGGACGTGTTGAAACGATGTTAAAGCTAAATCTTTAGGATAGATCTGAAATGATATTATCAGTGGAGCCTTGCAAGAGGAGAGCCAAACAAAACAATTACATTTTGCTTTCATCTCTCCATCTCTTCATCTGCGGAGATGAGGGTATCTCTTCATTTTATTGAAGGAGGCTGGCCTCAATCGTCAATGAGTCATTTGCATCTTTCACATCTTCTGGATCTTTGATGGAGAGAACCTCGTCTGAAATTTCAGCGTCATCATTTTTCCTCCACGGCCGTGTCGGCCTTAATTAATTGATTAAGACCACTTTGTTATATCAATACAAGAGCCCAAGGCGAGCAGCTCAAAATAAGAGCCTTCGAAGGTGTCAGAGGTGTCGGAGCGTCATCAAAGCCATCCGCGCCAGCCGCACCCTTGTCGAGAGCGCCGAGAGCTGTGACACAAAATCGAATTACTTAAATGACGCGAATTATCTTTGTTCGTTTGCCGACTGTCGCCGCGCCGCACGCCTCCGCAGGGCTTCAATAAAGGCGACCGAGACAACCTTGAATGCCCCGCAGGAGCGTCGCTAGAAAGACCTCGGAAGCGAGGAGCGAAACGAGAGAAGCGAGGATGTCGTCAAACGCGAGGGAAGAAAAGGAGTGTCGGATAAAGTGTCGAACGGAACGCCCGGAGGGTTTTTCAGGGTGCGAACGAGGAAAACACACAACTGGTCATGAATACAAATACAAATACATTCTTCCTGAGGTGAATAACCGCCTTAGTCATACAAACCTTCAAAAGCCGATAATATGTTAACAACAATTGAATTGTTAGTAAATATTTTGTCTATGCACTGGGTGCATAATCTCAAACCATCAAGAAATATATATTTGCGGTTTGGTTACACACCAAGCGCTATAATAATTCACAAGGGAGGTGAGAAACCAAGCGACGATACCAACGCTCGCTTCTTGGTTTTCGTCCTGAAATTCCAAATTCCGAACTGAAACCTCCACCGCCACCACAGCCACCTCAATGAATATATCCATATCCCATATCCATGCACTGCGCTCGTACTTGCTTTTCATACGCTTTGGGGGAAGTTTGGGGAGCACCGACGGCGTTGCATTGTGCTCATTGTGCAGTCTAGCTCTATTGTGCCCACGCGGGGTGCAATTTGTGTGTGGCGGAAGTACAATAGGTGTACAATAGGAGTGTCCTCGGATGGTCTTCCGGCCAAGAGGGCGCTCTAAAGCCAACCGTATTATGATTGAAGCTTCCTAGCAGGTAAAGAAACAAAAATCTTAACGCCTTCGATCACAATCATTCCTGTGCTGTCTCACAAACAAGAGGAGATGTTCATGAATTAGCGTTAACACTTTTTGATAGAGCAATATCGTTCGTTTTCGTATTCCATTTCTGGGTTATACGGGAAACATCCTTTAATAACATCCTTTAATAAAAGCGAAATACTGCACGAGTACGAGGGTGTTTCTTAATTGAAATATTGCGTTTGGAAAGCTCGATGTAAGCTGGAAAACTACACGTGGGTAGTAGCTACAAGCCGAGAGAACATATCGAAACGAGATAGATATTTTATACTCGCGTTCTATCTGCGGATACTTCCCAAGTGGTAGGATTGCCGCGATGATCCAGTCCAACATGAGGGCGTGCGTGTGTGGGAGTGTGCACGCTGGCAAAGTTAGGGAGGAAATGCCCGGATTAAGTGGATATCCAACGCGGGGATCCGGGGCGATTTAAACTTAATTATTAGTTTTGAATCGCGCAGTAACGATACGACCAAAATCAGTACGAGGTGGCCACGCGGAATTCAATAGGCCCCGCCCACTTCCATCAAGCACGGCGCCATTACTGCGCGGCTATTGGCTTAAGTGATTGGGAGTGTCTTAACACCTTCCGAAGCTGGAGTGTTTTCTTGATTTGGGACGCACTGTAAGCGAATGCTAATGTACACACAGCAAAAAGACATTTCTTCAGTCTGCAATTTAATCGCAAAACCAATTTCGAGTTGCATTACGTAATGTTAACATATGGATTAAACGTGCACCGCCGTTCGCATACGAAGTGCTTGCGTGGCAATACAACTCCAAATGGAATTCACCCTCGTAGTCTTGCACAACCCTCCCCAACATTACTAAAAGCATCTAATGAATTAATATCTTAAATGGTGCTATTTATGATTGAAGCACAAAATGTCTGTGGTTTGGGTCATTGTCGTGTGAAGAATTGTGAGTAATTCAGTTCTGTCAAAGGAAGCAGGTTCCACTTGTAATTTTTACTGCACTCCATTTACTATCGCTCAACTGCTTGACAAGAAAAATGATATAAAACTATCTCTTGTGGTGAAGTGTCGTAAAACTCCGAAACATCCCAAAGTCGACCAATCTGATATAAGTGACAAAACGGACAAAACATGCATATCGAAGAATGCTCGTAAAATTATTAATTACATTCGTCTAGCAGGCGATCGTGGAGAGTGGTCATCGTTAATGTTTTACAGTTGTTTTCTTAGTATAAGACAAGAGAGAAAGAGACTTGAGAGGTTGTCATAACTTTTGTTGCTCAATATTCAACATTATATTGATTAATATTTTATTACTTGTTGAGATAAGAGATTTGTCCGTTCGTAAAGAAGGATAGAATTATGATATCCGTGCCAGTGCCACTGATATTATAATAGGTGTGTTGTATGTATATATTCACGAACCTAATTTTCGGGAATGCCTTTTTCGTAAATGTGTTGTGCAAAGTTACCACTTCCTACTGAAATACATTATACACAAGTGTTGAGGTATTCAACACGCATACAGAGTTTCCAGTTTTCAGTTCGTATGAGCGACTTCCAGGCATGAATGCGTTTGACCTACCTTTCTACATCGTACCTTCGTACTATTCTTTCTGCTCCCACCCTTGCCGCTGCGTGAGGGTGACTGGGGACGGCTGCAGAAGCGGACGTGCGTCTTCTGTTCGCAGCATTCACTTCCACATCTACATGGTTGCTGCGTCTGGGAGGAAGGGGTTCGCTGTGTGGGCTTGCTTTTGATGGAAAACGTGTTGGAAAACCACTTAGCGCTTTTCCTATCCAACTTCCCGGCGACCGTCAGTTTCAACGCGCGGGGACCTTTTGCGAACCCTTTCTGCTTCGCACACACGCAGTCCCTAAGGTGTTTCCGAATCAGAAACAGAAGTAGAACAGGAGTTGGGTGGGGGGTGGGCGGGCTGGCAGCGGCAGGGTGAAGGTGCGAGCGCTCGGAACTGGAAGACTGAGCGAGGAAAAGTCTTGGATTTGTGTGGCAAATTAGAGTTCGCGAGATGAATGCGTGATGAGCGCCCGCGCTAATGTTATGTCGGAGACAAACAAGTTGGATCAGACACTTCCGCAGCAGGGCTTTACTGCCATTATAACCGTAGGCAACTAGGACTAGACGAAACCGCTTTCGGCAATTTGCCACAAATCTCTGCACACAAGCCAAAATTAATAACAACAATAGTAAAATCGATCAAAGGGGACTCTGAAATGAAATCAATTTTTGCAGTTTGCATACATTTTGTAATCCAGGAGGGTTGCGCATGTAAACGACGAGTTTTCTCCTCCATTTGACGCGCACCCGCTGTGCAAACATCAAAGAACTGCAAAGCAAACATTGCCTCCTCCATCCACACTCCACTTTCCACTTTTCGATCGTGCAGGAACGCCGAAAGTCAAAAACACACTCGCCGCCGCCACACGGCAATCGCGCATTAAACCGCTTTCCCAGGGCGCCGACGAAATTAGCTGTAAAACAAGAGCTTACACATCGCGCATAGCGTTTGATCAAACATTGCGATAATGAATAATTGCATCGTAAGCCCTCTACGCCTGGATTCAAACCGGGATTCGCAATGCAAATACTAGCACACGGCCAGCCCCTTCTACCAACGCCAGCGATGGCTATGTGAGCGGAGCCGTGATAATCAAAAATTCCAAATCGACATGCCGAAGGCCACCATCGCATGGATTAGGCCAGCCCCCCAACCCTTTGCAATTACATTCCCCCGCAGCTGCAGGGGTGCAGAGTGCAGCGGTTAGGTGTGAGGAATTTCTGCCCCTGCAACGAGAGGACTAGACATTGGAGCATTCCCCACAGGTCGAGGATTTAGATTTTGGGCGTTGGCGTGGGATGAAAAGTGTTCGTCAAAGTTTGACAGACACTCGGAGAAGCACTCCGAACGTGATAAAATTTATGTGACGCGTCAGATGACTGCCTCCCCCAATTGTTTCGTGCACAAGTGCTCGTGTAGCAAGTGTGAGGGATGGATGGGGAGGCGCAGGCAAAGTGGATAAAGTATCGCAAAAGGGTTGCATATGGATGCACAACCCTTTTATCTGCATGCCCAGCAGCAACCAACTCTCCCCCTCCCGTACCATTACTCGTTAAACGCATGCACTAATTGTCGATGTCATTTATCATTTTAAATTAATACCAATGACAGTACCCTTCTGGTTTTGGTTTACATGCCATAAGTTTGTATTAATTAAAAAGAGATTTAAAACATCGCGCCGAACATTGTTGGAAGGGAAGAACGTGGAAGATCCTAGTTTTCTGCGGTCTTGAACTCGTCGTGAACTCTTCCCGAGTCGCATTGAAATCTTGTGGTTTAAGTTTATGTGAAGCGTTGCAGATCAGAATATATTTAAGGCAGATGGTGTTGCACGTTGATTACATGCACGTCTGCTGCGGCGCTGCGCGCTGTGTGTGTAAATCAGGCCGGGAATCGTATATCTTTCGGGGCGCAAGACCGGCACCGCCGGCGTCGACCTTATTCGGCATTGGCTGCGCGGAACACATGCGGCGGTGAGCGTAGCGGCCCTTTCGCGTTTCTTTTATATCAACCTTCTACTTCAATCCGCGGCCAGCACCTTCAACTTGCTTCTGTTTGGACCGTGCAACAAGACCAAGCAACCCAACGTGTATGCAAAAAAGGCGCCCAAGGTGTAAATAAGCAAATGTGGTACTCTACAAACTTTGATTGAACAAAAAAGTCGCATTTTGTGATTTACAATGCGTAATGTTGCAGATTCTTATTTTTTCCAGCTTTATGTCTGTTTGGCAATTGTGGAAATGGCGAGGTAATTCGATAGGGGTTGCACGGTAGTTTTCACTTAAAATATTACCCTATCCCGATTTCAGTCCAGACGAGGGTCCCCCAGTCATAATCCATTGTGGACCGAAAGTATTCTATTATCGGAAAAACAGAAAAACACTGTATTTTGCGAATGGTGAGCAATGTGCGCAGTTTCCGGTGCTTTTACTTTTACTTTTGATTTCTTCCCGAATGCGCGGACTGCTCCTCCACCAGAATTTCATTTTATATACCTCTAGCTACAATACGTTTCGGCAGGAATTGCGAGAGCGGAAAGAAAAACATAAAAAAGTCATAATAAAATGGGCAAGTGCGTCTAATATTCCGCGGAGTCTGGGTGCCATGCGTTTAACGTCTTGTTCGCTTATTGGGCTGCCTCGTTATTTATTGCTTTCTCCGCTTTCCGAAGCGCTCGATGGTAGCTTGAGCTTTTCAATGTCCTCGAAAAGGCGAGCGCAAAAGGCAAACGCAGCCCGGCGCAATGCTTGATGGTTTATGAAGGGACCAAGCCGTCTGAATGTCGCTGCCCACATGCCGTTTTCTACGATTTCCCGATTGTGCTTGACGTATAATTGATCAAATAACAGAAATAAGCTAAATATATTGTGCTGTGGGGGGAAACGAGGAAAATTGGCGACAATTCAAAACATTTACTAGATGGTAAGATCTTTGGTTGGCATACGACCCAAAATAACAAATAAAGTTGTAAAGAATGATGACAAAAACATCTGCTGCTTAAGAAATTGGTGGCTTCCATTCGGGCACAGATATTAATTTTGCACTTTAATTTATTGACTTGTCTCTTGAATGTTGATGTTTTCCTTGGTTACCAAAATTATTAACAACTTCCTCATGCTGTGCTACTCATATTGCAACGCAAGTTTAATTTAAAGTGAATCCGAGCTCGAGCTTTGCTGCTCGATTTAGATTTAGATTTAAATTATGCGGAGCGGAGCGATTTGCTCGGCAATGTTCTCGCAAAGGTCTCGGAACATTTGGTAACTTTGAGTGAGTGCAGACACGCTTGCACTGGGCACGGCATTTTCGGACGGGTTATTCGTTTTGGTTTCGTTCGAAATGGGTTCCGCATGTGTTGCACCAAAATTTCACTAAAACTCATTGCGCCGTGGATGAAATGAAAATCTAGTCGAGGCGAAGCGAGCGGCGTATCCAAAAATGACACATAAAATCAATGGCAAAACTGCTCGCATAACTTTGTTAATATGAAAATCCTTTTAGCAATAAAAATTTATACAATAAAATTCTAGAGCGAATAAAAATGAAAACGAAACGCATTGAAAAAAAAAGAAATTAAATTTGAACGTTTTTATTGAATTGAATTAACTTTGGTTAGCAAACGTTTGAAGTTGCTGAATGATTGATCGGAGTGGAGGTTTTTCGTTTTTCCAAACGCGGCGGCGGCAATTATTTAAGAACCAATTAGGTTTTTTTTGTCTTCTACGATCAACTTCTCTCCATTGTCTTGTTGCCAAACAATCGGACGTTGTATGAATTCACAATCACGTCTTTCCCGAAGAATTCTTTTACAATATAAAGTCTCATCTTCAGTGCAGCTCGCCGCTTTGTTTTGTTAATTTATTTTTTCTTTTGAGTATTTCGCTTCCTTCCAATTTTAAGTCAGAAAATTTGAATTTTGTAGCAAAACCAAAAAATTCCTCATGCATTTTCGTCGCAAGCCCCAACGACTCTGCTGAAGAAGAATAGCACACGTTCGGAATGCGAATGAGGTGGAGGATGTGGACGAACAGCGCGGAGCAGCTGAGGAAGAGTCAAAGACGGTTGTCGGATGGTCGGATATTTAAAGAGATTTTTTTACATTCGACGGCATTCGATCAACGTCCGTCCGATGATTGTCTTGCATTTGAATCGGAAAACAATTCACCGTCGCGAGCAACAGAAGCGCGCCGTGTGCTGTCAGGCCGCACGTTTTATGGTCTTCCTCTGCTTTCTTTGATTCTGGGACAGTCTCCGCGCCTCCAACTCGCCTCGACTTTTCGTCGCTTCAAAGTCTTCGAGTCGTACAACAAAGCGACACATTAGAATCGTCACTGTGCAAATGTATTACTGGGAGAAAAAGAAATGCAATTCAAGTGAATTTTGTGCATTTTTAAGCAGAATTTACAGTTTGAACAGCTTTTCACCGACTTTTTTGGAAAGAAGAATGGACACTTGGTAACAAACTGCTTTTGTTGTATTGACATGCGCGGGAAATGCAAATTTTGTGTGTGAAATATATCCCTCTTCGTCGCAAACAGGCTCGAGGCTACAAAATAATTTCCACATTTCATTCTGGATTCTTGAAAGTATTACTAAATGCTAGAATTTGAATCGATTACAAATTAAGCCATTTCCGTAAGTAATTTTAACAACTGCCTCCATTAATTTCAATCAGTTGAACGTTGAAGGAATTTAGCTTTTAATTAAAGAGATTTTTCATAGAATCTACATCAAATTGAACTAATTGCTAGTTCTGTGCACACTCGGGACATTTTTAAATCTTCCTTTGTCGGAACTCAAATTCCGCCTTTCACTGTCACTTTGTCTGAACATTAAACTATTGGATATTTCTTTCTGATTTAAACCTTTATAGAATTATATCTCATTAATTTGAATATGCTTTGAAAAGAATTAAGAAATGAATCGTTAATTGGTTCCGAATGATGCCGAAACCTTTTCGTACATTTTCGCAAACTCGCGGCCTGATTGCTTTCCTCCACTTTCGAGGAACTTGAAACGACATCCCGTGCCGCACTAATAGTTTAAATATGTTAAAATGTACATTTATGACTAACAAGTGGTGTAAATTCTGCTCATATATGAAGCGCTTCATATATGTTGCATTTACATGTGAAACTATTGTAATATAATAGCGGCAGTTTCAAATGATAAAAACTAGTGCACAATATTATTAAATACGGCACTGTAAATTTTAAATTCTCAACATTATATTCGTTGGGTATGACTTTCATTAGTGGCAAGTTACGATCACAAAACTTGCGCCATCGCCATCGTCGCCTGGTAGCGCGGCGCGCGCTTAATTCGCTTAATGAATTAATGAATTATAAAATCGAAATTACTAGTCGGTGGCGGTGCGTTGACTAATTAAAACGCGCAAAAAAGCATCCGACCGAAGTTCTAATGCACTCTCTGTGCTCGGACAGTTTGAGTTGTCGTTGGAATAAAGTTATAAGTCATAAGTTATGAATAACCATAATAACTACTCGAGCCCGCGTTTCGCGTTTCATTTCGTGCGAGCAGGAAAATCGTAAAATCGTAGCAATTAATTACGAGTGCCACATTCATAATCGCATGCGTCATTGATTACATTTACTACACTATTTTAATTCCTATTTACTGTCTTTCATTCTCAATTAATTAAAGAGCAGTTGCTGATAATAGACCTGGGTTGGTACCGTGATATGATTTACTCCATTGGTGGCTAGATGTAGTCACATTCGTCAGATAAGCCACTACGAATGACGATGATAGCGGCGAAAATTGCTGCAAACTGCGAACGCGAGCGCTAAATCGTGTAAATGACGTCCACGGCGCAACGGTAAATTGCGAATGCACTTATCACCGCCGATAACTCGCTGTGGAATACAATTCGCAGGAAATTGTGTCACAATGTCACACACATCAGCATCATAGCCTGGAATCAAATTGAAATCGAAGATATTCTCAATACCTCTGGCATATAAACCAAAGCATAATAATCTCGGGAAGTTGCAAGTGATTATATTGAACATTAAGCCATTAAACCATTTAATTTTATGAGGAACAACGTTGAAAAAGGGTGGTTGGTTCGCTCTTTGCTTGTAATCCTGTCATCCTACTATGGCTTGACTTCCCAAACATACTCAATTTTTTTCTGTAAGCCACAGAGAGCTCAAAACAACTGCAGCATTCAACATTCAACGAGTCATAACATTTTCCGCTCCGCGCATCTTTTCATTTCTTGGCGGGATTAAGATGGAAAGAAATATTATGAACACGCTGTTGGCCGACAACTTCAAGCGTGTGCTTGCGCCAGATAAACTGCAGGAATGCTCGACATATGTTAATATTAGAGCAGATATTAATGTCTTTAACACTTTCAAAGCCCCAACTTGCACAACACACGCATTTAGTCAAGATGAAGTGGGGTGTGTGAAGAGATGTCACGGCAACTCTCCATCTTCATCTTGTTCACAACAAACAACATTCTCAGCATTAATCCACCTATAAAAAGCTTTCAGAGCAGAATTTACCAAAGTGAAATAACAAAAAACGGTAAGTACTTACATGTAAGTACTTACTAGTTCCAGTATTGAGCGTGAATATTAAGGCTTTCTTCCTGATGAAATGTAATGTAATGTGCTGCTCATGAAAGTGTGAACATAATGTATATTTTTTTCACGCCAAATGTTGTTGTGATCTATGTGTTGATGTAAAAGTTGAAGTCTGCTCGCATTAGGCACTCACTTAAATCATTTTTTCTCGCCCCGATTTTTTCCTGCTTCGCTGCCGCTCTGCTTCGTGCGCTGAGCGAGTTTGTCTTGTCTTCAATTGCTCGCGCGCTCGCCGCGCTTTGTTGTCGCACATCGTTTAAGAAGATTCATTACCCTTTTATTTATAATTTATTTTTTTCGTACGTTCTTGGGCTATTCATTCAAGTGCGCGCGCGGCCCTGGCAGAGCGTAAGAGGAATATACGCAACACCACGAGGAGTTTTGCTCTCAGACCTCACTTTGTGCTCTTCAGCTGGCGGACTCTTGCGGGTTTATTTATGAACTGAGCGCCGCGAGACGACGCCGTGCGTTCGCAATGCGCATTTTATGCGTCGGCGTACATTAAACGCGAGGAATTGCTATCCAAACAGATGGAAATGTTAATCAGAACACAAAATCCATTCTAGAACCTTTCAAATATCAAATGCCAGGCATAAGAATCGCAGTGTAGTGAAAATAGCAATGAAAGCTAGTTGTTCATAGAGGGTGTTATTTGTTCCAGGTAAAATATTGATTTAGAACGTGTAGTTCGCACTTAAATATCACTTTCTCGCTGTACGCTTGATACCAGTGGGCTGAAAGTTTCGCACGTACATGCATATAATATGCATATAAATTGATACACGTCTGGATGTAATTGTTGATCGGGTTGATACGTCCCGCCGCCGGTGTCGGTGCGGCGCTGCGCGCGGAGTGCACCTATGAATTTATGTCGAATAGAATATACTTTGCATACGGCGTCACACTACTC
Source organism: Earota dentata (assembly GCA_027574905.2). NCBI lineage: Eukaryota > Metazoa > Arthropoda > Insecta > Coleoptera > Staphylinidae > Earota > Earota dentata. Next base: position 10,636 of record JAODGB020035915.1, read on the forward strand.
CCTATTCGACTACATTACACCACACTACACTACACATCGAAGGCTTTGCTGAATGCCGCGCCGCGCCGTTCACCAGGATCCCCGACATCGTGTGCCATCCCGTGCCGTGTGCGATGCGCCGTCGCGCGGAATGAATGTGTTTCGAATGAGTTCGAGCTTGCAGCTTCGGAAATTGAAATTTTGACACGTGTATTTATCTTGTCGCTACCGCGCACTCAGAGAGGATCCACCAACAGAGCAACAGCAACAGCGGGGCACACATTTTCAAAACGTCGAGAGCTAGTCGACTTTGCGCGCTTGTGAAGGCTGTGCAACTGCAAAAGTTCACATTTTCCACATTCGACGCGCGAAAAAATAACATTTAGTGTTTGCAGCTTTTTGAATTGGCGGCGACTCTCACGCGGATCGGAAATGACTTCGTATCTTTTAATGAAATGTTTGCGATGGAAAACTAACATAACCAGACTTGAGCGCAGTTGTAGCCTTTGTGCCAAACATAATTTCAAAATGCACACTACTTTTTCACTTCCATTACTTTTTTGTGCTTTTGTATTGTGCAATTGTTTAGTTTTCGAGTGGTAAATTATGCGGATTTCTTTGATTCTGTTGTGTTTTTATAGGCTTATTTTTTGGGAGGCTTTGTATACGAGTGTAATAAATTCGCGCACCTCCTCGCACCCGGCGAAATTTATGGCGCAACGCGTCCGTATGATTTTGCATAACATTGCATTACGTCGCAATAAATATGTAAATGCGCGCGAGCGCGCTAAATTCCCGTTATGAAAACACCGTGCGCGCATATTTCGGCTTCGGACCTCCAGAATCCAGCCGCACGGATAAGATATGCGCCGATCACCAAATCACCGTTGCAAAATAACCATCTTACAAATAATGTAAGTACAAAAAAGAAACACTTTTGAAAATTAGTGAAAAATGAAGCAGATGGATGGCGTACCAGTACTACTGTTGCCACTGGCATTAGTAGCATATCAATCGAATCGAAATTAAGTCGAAATTAATAGAGTTTTGAAGTTGTGGTAGCAGTCGATTATCATAGCAGCTTCTTCGTTTTGCGTCTGCTGCGCGTGGCCCTGGTGTGGCCGAAAATCACAGATTGAAGACTCGGCTGCGGCGGCTAATGGAAGTGGAAGACCAGGCGCGTTGCGTAAATCAAATCCACTTACCGCTGAAATATAAAATATAGCAGGCGTGCATCGACATATTCGGCGGAATAAATGAATGAAGATTTGTTCGGTTCGTGTGCGGCGCGCCGCCGCCGCGGCCGAGCTTAATCGTCGGCGAAGAAAAACGCATCATTAATCAAACGTGCCCACCAGAATATCTATCATTCGAGTCAATAATTCAATAAGCCGGCGCATAAATAAATTTTCTTACTTGACTCTCCAAGCGCACAAAGTCATGTGAGTGCCAACGCCAACGCGGTGCGGAATATTGACGCTGAGCGCGGTACGAGGAAGAAGTTTAGGCTGGGTTTGATATTTTAGAACAAAAAAGTCCGCCACTGATGGGCACTAGGTATACTGCTGATGGCGAGTGGATAATATTTCATGTGAGCTTCGGATGGAAAAATTTGAATAATGATCTGTTGCTTCATCAGACGTGAAGTCGGTCGGTACGGATCCCCTCAAGACGCTCTTGTATAACAATATTCTTATTCCGAGACCTATGATTTATTGCGAGCCATTAAAAAGTTTCAAACCTGACTTAAAATTTAATTTAACGTCATTTTGAATCATTTCTAGTCCTTAGCTCCTGCTGAACTGAAAAGCTGCGCTTTAAAAGCATTGTTTTTTTACGAACTCTGTGATTTTCAATAAACCAATACAGTTATGGTCACATAAAACGTAATTAATTCATTGCACGCTGTGTTATTTGTTTTGCAGGTTGATTATTGTCTTGTGCTGCGCCTTCCGCATTGGTAGAATTGTAAATGTGGTGCGTGCGTTGGCGCTCGTATCTACAAGCCGGTGATTATTGCATTATTTTCAGTATTTCATTATTTCATTATTGCATTATTCGCTTTCATGCGCACCTTGCCCGGCAATCGATGTCTTCCTGTTTGCCATCCACACATCGTTCACGCACGCCGCACACACCAAATTCATTACGTTAATTCGTCCGCCGACGACTCGCCACAGAGAAGAAAGAGGACTTGTTCGTTTAATTCGCCGGTAAATGCGATAAATACATGTGCGCTGCCATACAATTGACAATGCGCTTTGAATAATTACGGCTTCGATTGTTTGCTACTCATTCAAATTCGACGCATGAATACGACACCTGATAATTATGAAATCAAATGCACAATTGCCGTCCCTCCACTTACCTGAACTTTGGCGACGTTTTAAGTCGACATCTGTCAGAATTTAATATCGAACTTGCTACAATGCTGCAATGATTAACTGCCTTGACGACAGAGGGAACAACATTTCGTATTAAATAATTTCCAGAACATTAGGCGCGCCAAGCTCATTCATTAACAGCCCCCGCTGCCGGAAGATCTAAGCTGCATTCGGTCACCTGAACTCTCCAACCCTGCGGGAATTTCACCGTTGGCGGGTAGCTGATAGAGGATATTGACGTGTCGAACGGTCAGATTAAACAACCCTTTCTCCCCTTTTTCCTACACTGCGGAGGGGAGGCGAAATGAAAACGACCATTGTTAGGCTAAAGTAGGATGCCGGAATGGCCATTCGATTTCATCTAAGTTATTCGAGGTACAGCCAAGGGTTGCAGAAACATCCTCCCCAAAAACGCGCTTGAGGTGAACCTTCACTAGTTCAAGCGAATTTGTGTCCGGGGGATGTCCGCAGGAGGCCCTAAAAGAGGTTTTCGAATAGCATGGCATCTCTACTGTTCAGTTAATGGCTCGATTGCGGATATTAAGATTTTATCAACGAGTTAACGGCCAGCATAACATTTTTTTGCACTGGCATCTATGAATCACTTACATTAGCAATTAAAAACTCCATAGTGTTCCATAGTGAATAATAGTTAATACCGGTACTGCTGTTAGTTTTGTGAGTGTTTACTCAGTCACCAGTTAATTAATATCAACAAGGAAATTGCAAAATGCATACAAAACATAGAAATTTGCAATCCACGATAAATTAAAATGCAAATTAAACTTTACATGCGACTAGCTCACGCATTAGCCCCACAAACGTTGTGCGAATTGTGCCCGAAATATAAATATTAATTGTTCAATTAATTAGCGTTTGTTGGGTGCGAATCGGCGCCGGCGCCAGCAGCGCTGAAACGTGAAAAATTACAATTATTCGACGCACACTAATCAACATTTATTCAAAGATTAATGAACGCATGCGAAATTGCGCGAGATAATCAATAATATAAAAAAGCTGTGTTATGTAATGTTCTAATTCCACGCAAATGTAAATTTCTTCCGGTTTCTTGTTACTTAAATCAATGCTCCTTTTGTGATTTGTATAACCACTCTCAGCGGTTGTAATTGCACGTAATAGCGCATAATTGTGTACCTAATTGCACCGCGCGTAATGAATCACTCATTATGTTACATTGCATTTTTTCTTTTTGCTCAAAAACTAAAAATTATTTCATTATGCGCTCGCGCGCGGTCGCCTATCCATTGCAACGCTTGCATGTTGTGTTGTGTCGGTGATATTTACATTCGCGTATGTAAATTGTAAATTGTATTTGTGTTTGAAATTGCTCGCCTTAATTCAATTTCAGCGTCGTCGCGCATTGCAGCGCAACGCGTTTTCTTATTGTGCTGGGCGCGCGCTTCGGTCGCAATTATGCGCATATTGTTATCCCTATTACGTCTATATCGCTTATGCCGAAGAGTGGAGAAGACTCCGACTTGGTCATGCATTGGCATGCAGAGAATAGAACCCAATTTGGTCTGAATGCCACTGCAGAGGAACTCAACTTTATGGTTAAGTCAGCTAATGTACGCCATTGTTGCGTACCAGATGCGTAATTGCTTTAATTGGTTTTGCACACCATCCTGCAAATACTAAAAATGTAATATTTACAATAAAATGTTACATTGTTGCCGTGTTGTCGTTCCTATCAATTTATAAGAAGTATTCATGTCAAAAGCACCTTGTTAACAACCGCTTGTGCGAAGATAAATTTCAACGCACATAAAACTTCAGTTGCCGCATTGTGCATTGTCCTGCGAATGGCAAAAAAGGCGTGAAAGAAATTTTAAAATTAACTTTATTGCCGTTGGATTTTGCTTGGCGATGGCGTATAGGAAACATCGTCGCATACCGACTTGTTGCGCAGCGTCGCTAAGTAATTGGACAAAATTTACAGTTACTTATCGCAAACTGCCCACCACTACCAGCGCAGCACACAGCCAACAAGCAATCGAAGAGGTTTTATTCTATGCACCTTGCAGCCTTTGCCGTTGCTTGGCGTTGTATTCCGGGCGCCATTGTGCGCCGTTTTAAGTTTCGCATTGTCGTCGGCGAAGCAGCCCGGAGACAAGTTCGAGACAACTTCGAGACGACTTTCAGGCGTTTAAAGTTTGCGTAAATGTTTGCAAATTGCGCTCGTGCTGTAAAAATCTAAGCAAACTTCAACGTCGCTCGGCGGCGCATTCAAATGCGCGCGTAGAGTTGCATCTTGAAGATTCGAATGA